>JAOWBB010004855.1:0-32990 GCA_028565995.1 Ricinus marginatus | reverse complement strand
CAAGGAGAGAACCTGAATTGAGTATTTTCCTTTGTCCTGCATCAGCATCTCTTTCGCGTGTTTAATGCGATGCGATCGGCGCGATGGGCCTCTAATGCAAAATTTGCCAAAAGACCTCTCTCTTTTAGGTTCGCGAAGTGGAACAAGAAATTTGAATAAAATCCAGATTTTTGCCCCTTGGAATGGCAGCAAACTTTTCCCCGTGGAAAGGTGAACGAAAATATCGCGGAATCGCTCCGATGTGAAAGGTACTTTTAGGGCTTCATAAAAAAGTTGTTAAATTTTAATGTAATTGAATGCGACCTAAAATTTCACATTCGTTTCGAAGATAGGGTTTAAAAGTTTCTCCCCGTGATCCCTTCCCCCTTGGGTCCTTCGTGTCATTAGCCGCTTTCCGTGGCTTTTCGTGGCTCTTAAGATTTTAATTTCTTTCTGCTTTAGACGAAGCCTCCTTATTAAAACGTAAAAAGTTGAATAGCCCTTTCCGCTTTATGTGCACGGTCTAATGCATTTTCTATGGTAATGTCCCCATCGAAACTGCTTAACAGATATCGGTAAATTATTCGGTTCGATTTCGGATTTAAGAAGAGAGGTTAGGTTGGATGTTGCCCTTAAGAACCGAGGGGTTTTTCTTTCGGAAAAAAGCGTGCTGAAGGAGGAAAGCCGCGGGCAAACGGGACCTTTACAAGAGTGTATAAATCTTTATAACGGGACAGTTCTCGTATCCCTTTGTACACTTTGAAAGAGGCAAACAAAAGGATATCCTCGGGATTATGACTTACGTCCCGAAAACCAAACTGAAATTTCCGAAGCCTTTCCACCCCGTAAGCCTTTTGTCATTCCGTCGCATCTTTCCCTTTCTCTGATCTAAGCAATTGAGATCTAATTTATCTTTATTACCTGCGTTTAGTGATCTCTTGCCTTTAGTCTTCCAGTAATAATAACAAATCCGAGAGTGTGCGTAATTCTATTTTGCAAGAAAAATTTTTACTCGAGCAAGCCCTCGAATGGGAAAGCTTTCGTCGCAGTTCTCAGGTTGTCGCGCAATTATAAAAGCTCCCGAATTTTGACTGTGTTTCTATATTGACCGTATGAAATGCGAAATTGCGAAAAATATGGAAGAGAGTGGAGCTCTTGGAAACATGTAAAATCCTGCATGGAGAGCAAATGTTGAGCAAACACTTGACGAAGCATGTTTGAAGTGGCTTTTCCGAGATAATTGCAGCGGTAGCTGAAATAACGTGGACAGATTTGAGAATCCGGAGGAAGAACAACAACAAAAAAAACGAAAGGAAAATCCGAAAGGTCGCTGCCACTTTTGTTGTACATTGTGATAACGGTGACAGTAATCAAATAATTGAAAGCTCCAACCTTTCCCGCGGAAAGCCTTTCTTTAATGGCCTCATTGCGTGCCCCCAGTGCATTACTTTTCAAAATTGTCATTTACGAGTTTGTATTTTCACAGCACCCTCGCATACCTACGGCAAAGATTTGGCAACAATAAATGCAGAAAATTTGTTCAAAATTTTCGGATTCTCACGAACCCAATAACGAAACATTTGCAGCATTTTATTCCATTCTCACCTACACTCAAGAAACTGACTTAATGTAGTCTTTTATATTCGCTTAAAGTGTCTCTAACGTTACCAAAGTTCGCATTTAGTTTCAATTTGCCGCTGTTAATGTCACAATCGGTTCTTACCACGTGTGATTTATGTGTCTTTTATTAAATTGTTGCAACATTATGTAACTCATTTTCAATATCGGCGCTGTTGTTGAATTTAACGTTAACGGGCTTTAAGAAAGGTGAACCCAAACTCCCGTTGTTTCCTTCCCTCTAAGGAATATTCTTCCGTTAAGGTGTGTCAAGAAGTAGATTTACCCATTGCAGTTTGGTTATATTTTACTCCTGTAACTATTTTAATGAAGAAATCTAACGCTTTCGGCATTTTTATTTTGTGTCATAAATTATTTTGTAACCTTTAGCGTCTTTACCTTTATGTTCCGGAAAATTGGAACAAAGTGAAATTTTTTTTTCTTCTATAGAGAGAGAAAAATAGATCACAAAGCACTGTTCCCGAAACAGGCACATCATTAACTTGATATTATTTTCCCTTACGAAAAGAAGCCTAACTATTAGTTGAGGAAAAAATTCGCTGTATTCTTTTCCAAAGCAGGTACCCGGCAACGGAAATGTTTTTAACAAGAATAAAATATAGCGCGGAACGTTGAAGGCAAGTCTCCTTTTGGAAAAAAGAATGAACGTTCCATTACTGTCAAGATAGAAAAGAATCGCTTCAAATGATCATGATTGTTCTCCTTGCGATACTTGCTCCATTTTATTTTTATTTTTCAATTTATGATAAGCTGGGATACTTTCTCATTCAAACCATATCTTTTCCTTCTTTTATTTTTCCAATTTGGTTTTCAAACTTTTGCACAGATGTTTTGGTACCGCTGTTACATAAACTTTTAGGTAATTGTCATCGTAGTTTCCAATTAGATTCTTACTATCATGCCTCTGATCGGGTTTATCAATATCAATTATCAAAAGCGCTAATTAAATCTTTTGCATAGGAGTATTAGCTTTTAAACCGCGATCAGTGTGTTTGACCTTTGTAAAAACTTCAATTCTATTGAGTGCAAAACATAAATTTTCATCAGTGCTGAATAAATAAGAGATAAATCCTATATTTTCTAATTCTATCATAAGGTACTTAATATACAAAGCTGTTGAATGCCAACATGTTGTGCATAAATTCTACTATAAAATAAATTTGATTTATCTGTTATGTTGACATGGCGACGGAGCAATGCGCTAAATCGATTTTCTTATGAATGAAGTGAATGAAGCTACAACGGCGTTGATATTGCTTGTTTTTTCCGTAAAAGGGAGAAGAAAATTAAAGAAAATATATTAAATGGGCACGCCGTGTCAAACTATGGATTGAAAAGTTTATCCGCACGATAAAACGAATTGGGCAAACTTGAAAATGTCTTATAGTTTCAGATAGATTGAATTAAAACTCTCGAGAAACGAAAGTTCTTCTTTAAGTGAAATGAGAATTTACCTCATATAAGAGCCCACTTTCGTCCAAAAGGGATAATAATAAATTTTATTGCTTTTTGACAAAAAGGATATTCCTCTGTGAAACGTGTTAACCACTAAGGCAAATTAGATTCAACCTACCGTTTCCATCAATAAACGACGAGAAAAGTTTCTATATTTTTGAACATTGCCCTCTTCAGTTGGGCGAACTGAGACATCCACCCGAATATTTTCCCATTCCCGAATGAATTTCCCCTCTTCGAAGGCAGATCTTTGAAAATTCAGAAATTAACTTTACAAAGGCGTTCGAAGATTTTCCATGAAAATCGATTTATATGAGAGAAATATAACCGATAATTCGCCCTTTCAAAATGAACTAAATATTTATATTTGGCTTTCAGACATCTCACTCTGATGACCGTACCTAACTTAACCTGTAAACCTGACAAAATGTGCCTCACGGTCTTTCCTAAACTTTGCAACTTTGCCAAGAGGCAAAGTTAAATTAAATCCATTACTTCGTAAAATCGAATTAGATTCTCATGGAAAACCATCGTGAAATGTGATGCGTTTCGCATTTGAAAGGCAAATAAGTAATGACACCGAAGATATTCATTTTAAAAAAAAAAAAAAAATTAATAACGTTAATCAACAATTAATTAATAATAATTATCACGAACTAAAGAGAATTAAAGATCGCGGTAGAAATCTTTTTCGACAATTGTGGATCGGGTTAAATAACATCCATATCGTTCTTTTCAGTAAGCGTTCTTACAGACAACAAAAATTGAATCGAACATCCCCGCACTTGAATTGATTTCATCATTTAAGATAACCTATATAACTGGGTTTTTACCATGTAAAAATTTGCTGAAATTTTTCTCTTCCCGATCGCCTTTCGGAAGGAATCAAAGTGTCTTAAATACCAAATGTTATATGTAAAATTAGAGTTCTTTTTCTAATTTTGAGCCGCATTTTTCAGTGACGAGTTTTTGGCTTTTGAAGATAATGAAATTTACTAAAATATGGAAAGCGCCGAGTATTTTGAGTGTAGCGTCCCAACGTAAATGATCCTTATTGTCCTTCCCTTAATTATTTTAATTCGTGCGAATGACAAATCGGAAAATCCAAGCTCAAGCATCCACGTTTGAATCGCTAAATCGACTTAATCTGATTATTTATTAATCGGGCACATCATTTACCAAATGAAAAAACACAGAGCGGGGAACCGCATCTTTGACAACATTTTTCAGACTAATTATTATTATTATTTGCTGTACATAATTCTTTCTTAGTGCGATTCAAACATTTTAATTTGAGTATGCGACTTCGACCATCCCCGATCGCCAAAGAAATATACGGAAATCATTCCCGGTTGATCAAGAGAAAATAATGCAGACACGATTCCTGCCGTTGAACTGGACAGTTAACCAATACATTTCTCGATTCTGCCTCAAGAGTTACAAATCAACCGGAAACCATGGCATTTGCGAAAAACTTTTCTTCCGGCAGCAACCTGACGCAGTCTGCAGGCATTGCAGCTATTGAGGGGACGGGGTACATCGTCATCTCAAAATCGACGTATTTTTACTTGTAGTGTTTGATTAACGAAAAAAAGATTATCATACAAAAGATTGACCGAATAATTAATTTGTAAAAAAAAAAAAATAAGAGAATTTACAAGGATGTGCGATTTTATGAATCTGCGAGAAACCAGATTAGAATTTTCCCCGCTCTTCGGGAACATCTTAAGATGTGCAATAGCAACCCGTCCCATAAAATATGCGAAAGCAAAACAATGTCGATTTAGATATTTAATATCTCAGCGTAATAATCTGTACGCTAAAAGGATTTATTTAAAAATAATAAATTAAAGATTTTTCGCATTGATTGGCCAACGGAAATTCCCCATATTACGCGATAGGATTATATCAGACCTCATTTTCCCTCTTGTGACAGGAACCAATTATATTTGATTTATTGCCTTAGAAAGTCCATCTAAAAAAATTTTGTTTTTCTCTCCCGGTGAAGTTCGACCAAAGTCGCCGTTTTCGGATCGCGATTGATGCGCAAAATAATTTCCAGATCGAGAATGTCAGACTTACTGCCCCGTTCCAGAGGTCTCAGCATCGAGAGCATCCAGACCGACGTCGAATAACGTTCCACGAGTCTGTTTAATCATCGGATAATTTTAGTCCCCGCATCGGCCCCCGGATCTGTTATAATGAAACTTCTAAAGCTGTTATATTTATCTGAAGAAATATGTGGTCTAAACATATAGTGAACCCATCGAAAAAGAGGCGAGACATTTCCCCGGCATCGGAATTAAAGGCCCGCACAACAGCAGTTTAATAATTTATGAGCGAAACCATTTCTTGGGATGTTTCGCGTCGCTGGAGGTGAAAATTCCAAACTTTTTTTTTTTTTTTTTTTCTTCCCGAAAGTTTGGAATTCATAGAAGAAAATAAAAGAAATTTTGTTGTTTTCTGGTGCGGGGGAAAAAAGTTTGACGCCGAGTCAAGCTCAAATGGCTGCTGCCACGACAAAAATAAATTTCCCGTTTTTATATCCGCATGTGGGGGACAAAGGGGAGCGCGTGTTAACCCGATTTCACAGACGTAAACCGAAATAAAATCACTTTTTGTAGATTTTTTTCACTGCGCGGCCGAAGAACATTGTCTTATTTTAAGTTATAACTCATACAATCGTAATGTATCACTCTGTAACACATCCAGACGAATATTTAGCACGTTTCTCAGTTGGAGCACGGAGCCCCCGGGAACCTTAGAATTTTCTTAGTAAACCCTTAACAATTTAACGACCCATGAATCCGAAAGGCAAACTGGTCGCGTGTTCTTTTTCCCCGGTGAAAAAGCTATTTTTCTTGTTTCAAGATGTAATGCGGTCGTTATTGAAATAGGTTTATGTTTCTGATGATCCCCAAAAAATTTTACTGTTTTTTTTTAGGAATGCTGTAAATGCATCGTAATTCTCCGCAGTGCTCTGCTTCGGCAGACTCTTTATTCTCCATATCCCGCTATTGAATAATTCCCAAGCCAAACGGATTTCAGATCTGTTCCTGATTAATTTCCCAGACGTGTAACATATTTCATAACCAAGAGCATATGGTTCTCTAACCGCTTTAACCTTTCACGCCGGCGAAATCTAGATTTTTCGCATATTTTTTTCGCGTTTGAAAATTGCGTTCTTCAAGCATATCTATTGGCACTTGATTATTCATTAAACATTTATTCGCCGTTTTTAAAACCAAACAAATATCGAACAAGAAACGTTTGTTGAAAGTAAGGCCCCGAAAGTCTAGAGCGGGTGAATTTGGAGTTATAAAAAGCTAAAAATTCGCCACGAAGCGAGAATAAACTTAAAGAAAAAGCAAAACACGGGAAAATAAATGGAAAATATAGAAAGCTGCGGTTGAATGGCGAGTTTTCGTGGCCAGATGTTCCATTCTGGCAATTCATCATCATTTTCTCAACTTGGATCTTTTAAAGGAAAATATTTCTCACTTAACTCGGTGTCAGGGCAGTGAACACTCTCTTTCCTCCCATTAAGCTCCTCCGGCTCCCCGAGCTTTTGCCAGATCCTCTCTTCCCGCCTTTATTCGCTTCTTCCAGCGCGGAATCGCTTTCGAGCCACCTCATCCGACCTCCGAGCTTCAGCTCCAAAACCAAAGCTCCGGATGAAAGGGGAAGTGGCAATGGCGAGCGCGAACGAAATAATGGAGTAATGCGAGTCGCAGGAAATTTCCCTGCAAGAAAATTCATTTTTCCATTATTCGTTTGTCGCCCGGATTGCGGTCTGTCCGAAATTTTCCCGTGCACTGTCGCGCATGCAGTCTGCCTCTGTCCCGCGGAAGGAAGGCAAGGAACGTGGCTCGAACGCGCGAGAAAAAATATTCCTGAACAAATGAATTAACATTTTATGAAGTATTGAAACCTGAAAAAGAGTAAATAGATGTGCGTCGCAGTCACAACCGAGTCCGGAGCAAGTTTAATTTTTGATGAGGGGTCCAAAATATGCAGGACCGACAGAGAAACAGCATTGGCACCGAGGGAATTACACCGATTTCGAAGCAAATTTTGAAAATCTGGAATTGAACTAAAAAGAGAAGGGATTCAAGACTCACTCATTAATTATATTCATTATTCATTAATTTTATTTCATTGAATACTATATAAATTTACACTACTTGCTTGTACGCCTGAGTTCGAAGTTTAACCTTTAATTGCCGTAAAAAGCTTTAGTTTTCATTGGCGTTTAACCGGAACGTTTTTAAATCTAAATACTACAGAAATTTATTGAATGTTTTTCTCCCAATTTTCAGTGCCACCAGAAAAGCCGATCATCTACGACGCAAAGAGAAACGATAGAACGAAGCTCATAGAACCGTACAACGAGGGAAGTGATATAAGTTTGGTGTGTGAAGTAACGGGAGGTACGTATATCCTCAGTTATTCATATTTATAATGCTGCAGCTAAACTCGTTAATCCCTGCGTTCTCGACCCCAGACTTTCCGAAGGTGTACAACTTGTGATTTTCCCACATTAAAAGGAACCAACCTTTGTAAAATTAAAAAGAATTTGAAATTTTACTTTCCCAAATATAAATGACCGCTCTAATATGGATAAATTTTTCGTCATATGTTTAAGTACTTCACGTTGCACATCATGAAAATTCCCCATGACGGTGACGCGTTTTTTTACTCTTCAATTGAAAGTGTAGAAAAAATAAAAGGAGACAATTGTTTTGTGCAAAAGCACTATGTGACGTTACGAGCAGAACAGGTCAGGAGAATATCTCGGCACAGGCTCGTGCTAACAGATCAGTAAACCTCAGATTCAGCAGCCGGAGCAGAAGCGAAAATCATACGGTCATCATGTATGCAGCGAGCAGTATACGAAGCAAGTATGATCCTTCTCCTGTGAAATGCTCGCACGACGGATCAAATCATTGAACTCGTATTGTTTTTATTACTTGTTCATTTTCAAACGGGATAATCATGGATCATCTCAATTTTACACTCCCATTACGATTTTTATTCCATTGGATTTTATTTTCGAGAACGTTTTCCGCCAAATTCTTCTGTTAAGAAGATTTCTCCCGTTAATCACGATCCTTATTGAGGCAAATAATACCGATCACATACAGAGATAATTTGAAGATTGTCGTCCCCGGTGCTGAGAAAATTGTTCTCAAATTATTACTATTTTTTTTTCGTGTTTCCTATCGTTTGAAAACGTGCAAGAACGCAGACCGGCCACCGATATCCTTAGCAATGACAGTTTCTGCCAGTACTTAATCACGGCAAATCATTTGCATATCTGAAACAGAAGAAATTCTCATTTTAACGAACAAAATCTATTCCACAGTTTCGATAAATTTAAACTTTTATTCCTCACCAAAATGTATTACTTTCCTTTATAAGAAGTAATAACTGATGGCAAATAGAGTCTTTAAATGACCCGAAGCCCTATTTCTCGGATGGCAGTGTAAAATGACTCCCATTTATTTGAAATTTCGACCTGAATTCATTTCCCTTCTTCTCCAGCACCTGTTATACAAGCGTAAAATTCTCATAAAGAACTCCAACGAGTAGTTCGCGCATAGCAAAAATACAAAAACGCGGGGTGCACTTCAATACATTTTGGCAAATCGCAGAAAGTTCCACTTTTCCCAAGGGGTCAAAATTTTTTCCACAAATTTAAAATTTCGGTCTCCTAGCTGAATTTTTAATTTCCCGACAGGAAAAAAAAAAAAAAAAGAATTTTCCAAGGAAAAAGGAGAGTAAATTTTTTAGTTTTTAAATGCAAAACATTGTTGAACCAAGTTCCGTAATAAAACACGGTTTAACGTTCGCAAACGGCAACCGCGTGCGAATCAGCAAAAAAAAAAAAAAAAAACCCGTCCCGGTACCTGGCCTTAATTGCAGGAATCACCTCCGGAAAGGATTTTCCCGTGTCAGACTCTTAGAGCACCGAACTGTAACCGAGAGTAATTATATACATTTTGAGTGTGATATCAAAAAATTTTGGTTTTTCATTATAAGAATAATGAAAAATCAGTGCGTGGTCTTTACGTGCCACCCAAATATCAACCGATCATCGCCAAATTGTTCAGATATATCGGAAATCGATGTGGGGACTCATCTAAACTTTTCGAGCAGTATCCACTGGAAAAACATTTATCTTTACTCATCGATATTCAGCCTGCACTTTTGCGAACGCGATATTTGCAAATACGAATGTCACTAAATGCGGAAAGATGGAGTAAAACATATTTCACTGTAAGAAAAAAAAAAAAAAAAAAAAAAAAGGGACAACCCGTTTGAAAAAATTAACATAAAATTTAAATTTTTTGTTAACCCCTTCCTGGCACGTTTCCTAGTTACACTTGCACAGGGGGATGAAAACGCCGCAGTTCGAAAGCCAAGTCAAATATTTGAAATATAAGAAAAAAGTTAAACCCTTTCGTGTTTAAACTATTTCTTTATCTCCGTCACTCGGGTTTAAACTCGCGGAAAGACCAAGTTTCTCCTTCGAAAGTTTGCTTTCGAGTTATGTCGCATCAATTTTTACAGAACCGCAGGAATCGGGAAATGGATCGAAAAAGGATTTGGGCTGAACCTGGAAACCCTCGCGATTCAAACCCGCTACGATTTCGTGTAAACGGTCCATAAATTACCATAATAAAAGATGAGCAAAGCAAATGAGCGAGAACTCATCGGGGCACAATGCGACTGTCGCACTTAAAAAATAACTTTGCACCAAGAATCCTGAGGCCAGAAGCAAAATAAATTCAGTTTTTTTATATTCCAAAAATTAAAATAAGAACCGGGAGCGGAAGGAAGAAAAGAAGTAAACTGAAAAAATTTTTTCTGAATTATTATTTTTTTTTTTTTTAGGTAAAACGAAAGATTTATTTCCTTCCTTTTCGTTTGAATGAGTAACCGAAGCCGAAAGGCTGCATCCTTTCGACGCAGAGCCTTTCATCTTCCAACTTGGAAATAATAGAAAGAAATTCTCTGTATCTGAAAGGAGATCGATTACTGCATTGTTTGGGTTGACCGCACAATGAGTTCGTAAATCCCTAACCAGATTCATTAAGTGAGGTCTCTTACCCGAATTATGCGGAAGAAAACCGCAGAAAAAGGAATATGCCAGATAAATAGGTTCGTATACGTGTATTGTTAAACCCGCGGAGAATGCTCCTCGGGAGAAACCGAGGCCCAGATAGAAATCATTTTCCGGAAGTTAGAGCCGACTCTTTTATTTCCGAACGGGCTCGGGGAGCCTTCTTTGCCCTCGGAATTTCCCCGTGCATCGGAACTCACGGGAAAACTCCCTGGAGAATACAGAAAAATTAATTGAAATGAATTTTCCATCCGATTCATCATTTTCAAGTTTTTGAAATTTATTCGGAGAGCGTGACGAGATTCATATAAATTGGATCGCAATCTCTGCTAATGATTCCGCATTATATTTATCCCTTTGTTCGGCATCTCCCATTTCCGGGGCTCTCGCTCGGGCTCTCCAGAATTAATCCAGACTAATTTTTTTTCCCTTCCTCATTTGCCGAACGCGGTTTTCGAGGACTGCGACTTTTCCCGGGTTCGATTTCCTTCGTCGGGAAAGCGGGGCGAACAACCGGAGTGGGTCCCGGCGGCGGCGATCATCCGGGAAGCAGACGGCCTGGGAAAAGTTCGAAAAAATCGAGAGATTTTCGAGTTGACTCGTCGGATGAAAACCGCTTTGAGCCATCCTCGATTACGGTGAAATTTCCGCTGGAAATATTTAAAAATTCACTCGGTCCCTTAAGTTTTGCCGAAAAATGAGAAAATGAATCTCGAGCCGGGAACCGCTTGCAGTGACAAAAAATTCCTAGGTGCAGTCGCACGCGTCACCAACGTTTGCGTCCCAGGTACGGGCTCCGAAAGAGAAGCACTCCGCGGGAAACCTCGGAAGCCCTTCCCGGTTAAAGTGGCTGAAGGATTCTTAAAGGGCTTTTGAAAATGGCGCTCTGGGAGTAGTTCGACAACGTGGAAGTGCAACGAATTGGCGAATTAGCATAAAGCGAAAAATGAAAATGAGATCCTGGATTTTTAATGAGTCAGAAGACGACTTTCAGGATGATAAAAAGATTTTCAAAGTGTGCTCCGACGCAGATCGCATTGCAGTCCTCTTAGCGTCGCTGCTGACGCGGATATTTGCGTCCCGGGTTAATTTTTCAACATAAATATATCGCGAATCGACGGCGTCTTTCACGACTCGACCAACACGGAAAGTCTTTGTGCGGAACCCGTTTAGATTCTGTCGGAAAAGTAAGCAACAAGGTGGCTCAATTGCGACGCAAGTGGAGCCATTATTATTCAATTTTCATAAATGCAGAAAAATTTGATTAATAGCAAATGAAGCCTTCCCGAGATTGCGATGTTCGTCGTTTTGCTCTAAATCAGATTCGGTGCTCTTACCATAATTTCAAGTAAAAACCTTTTTCCTAATCAAACCCCGATCTGATTAAAAAATTATATGCATTGCAAATGAAAGCATAAAAATTCATTTAATGCGTCGCGTCGTGCGAAATCGGCCCTTAAAGCAAAATTATTTTCGCGTATTCCAAAATATAAAATATATGGTCCGGGTGCGAATCAGACCCAGTGAAACATCGAATTTGGCATCCGAAAAGGTTCTTCATTATATACTGTAAAATTGTTATCGCTAATAATTGTATTTTGCAGAGAATATGTTCACATTTTAAAATTTTTTTTGACAATCGAAAAATCCAATTTTTCAGCACGAGGACAAAGATACGTGTGTGCCGGCTTTGCGTCATAATTTTCATTTGCATTACAAAGTGACCTCCTCTACACTTTTATTCTTCTACGATTAGAAAAAAGCTAGGGAAAAAAAGGAAGAACGAAAATAGACACATTGTGATATCTCTCATTAAGAAAAGCTCGTTCCGCGGCAAAATGCTGACGAAAATTTAAAGAAATTTTAGCATTTTCAGTGTTATTGAATAATTTTTTTAACTTTTATTACAGCGAAGTTATTCGATTTGTACAGAATTTATTTCCCCGTTACCAAATAATTAAAGCAAACTACCGTAAATAAAAATGTCAGGCGCAGCTCTAATTTATGGGTAAGCGCTAGCTAATAGATGTAATAATAATATCTCAATAAGGATCGATTTGACACTGATTTGCATCTATATTCGAAATTGGTTTCAGTTCGCTTTTTCAGTCAGATTCAGCCTATTCTAATATGAAAAACTAACGCAGAAAATGTATGTGTTCTCTCAATGGATATAACTCCTATAGATTTGTCAAGTCAAACAAAGGTCAAATTTGTTGTCTAAAAACATTGCACTAAATTGCGAGCCTGATCTCATTTTCAGATAGTAAATTTAATAAACTTCCATTTTGAAAGCGAAAAAAGATAAATAATATTTTCATTACTTTCATATAAGGTTTAACGCATGAAAATTGTTATTAGTCGCTTCGAACCCTGTATTTGCCTCAGGTTCAGCTTAAGCGGGAAAACATACAAAGGAACACGGCAAAGCATTAAAAAGACGCAGGAAGTCTTGGAGCGTGGCATGTGCATACGAATTTTCTTATCCAATTTCTTAACCAAAATTAAATTAGCTTTTTAATTATTTGAAAATGACGATTTTTGGCAAGGATAAAAAGAAAAGGCTTTGAAGGAGGCATCAGCAAAATCTGAGAAGTGCTGCAAACATCTCTCCTGAATGAATCCCATTTACGGCGAGACGCTAAATTAATAATATGCTGTTTATTTCAGGACGTCCCAGACCGAAGGTGGTCTGGTATCTCGAAAACGAACTGATTGACGAATCGTACGAGCAGAGATACGGCTCCGAAGAACTTACCATCAATCATTTCGTCCTGTCCAACGTGAAACGCGAATATCTCAACTACAGAGTCCTGTGCCAAGCTTCCAACAATAACATGGAACCCCCAGCCTCAAGAGTTCTCGTTCTCGATCTGAACCGTAAGTATGGCTTTTCTCTTCGGACTCATAATATGGATAAGATTATGTTAAGATTCCAAGCAATTAACGCGCTTCCCCTGGATCGAGAGAGCCGCGACGGATCGTAAAAAGAAAAAATTTCACGTAAATCACACTGATAATGATGGAAGCGTCAGGAGGTACGAGCTGAAAAAGTCAAAAGAAGTGTGAAAATTTTGAATTTAGGAGCGACTAAATCGTCGGAGGACGCACAGAAAATGTTTATCTTGTTAAAATTGTCGCTAAATTTCCCTGCGATGCTAACTGTCGCAGATAACAAGATTGCTACATGTTTCCCCGGCTTCGGATGGCGTAGGAAAATAATTGGCAATAAGACTGCGAAAGGCTTCTCCCGCCAGCACCGTCTTCGACGCCGAATTAATCCGCTGAGTTAATGTAAACGTTGTCGATGCGCGCACTTCCAATTTTTCGGTTTATTTTCCGTATCGTTTGTCCATTTTCCTTATTATTCCCGTTTACTGACAGCCCTTGGTCGTGATCGGCACATGCTGCGGGCCTCTATCGTAAATGCGCGCGAACATTTTCAAAACCTGCCCCACAAAGATAAATTCCCTGTACGTGTTCCATCGGACAATTTTTCTTTTCTTCGCCTTCCGCAAGCTTTGCATTTGCCCCGAATCAAGTTTTTGCCGGATATTTTTTATTTTCCGCTGACTTTTAGCTCAACCTCTGCCGCTCTCTCCTATTCAGCGTGCACCATCCGCGGAACGTCGCCATTAATGCTCCCTCCATTGTCTGTTCCATTTTCATTTACCTAATCCTTTGTTTGCACATTGGTTCACTTTTACCAAGTCTATTCGGGGATGAGGGGGGTGTTTTTCCGTCTTGACGCACGTTCATCGAGGGGAAATCTTTGTCTCACTGCACTCTCTGAGACACTCTCCGGATTGACTAAGAGCTTCTCCTCTTGGAGAAGCATCGAATTACCTTTTTTTTTTTTTTTTTTTTTCGCAACACTTTTTTTTCGTATTTACAATGCGGAAAGAGCAAAATTCGAATGAGAGAGAATGGAAAAGAATCTCTCAAGCCGACTCGAATTCCATTTTATTCTTTCAGTGAAACCATTAACCGTCCAAATACTGACAAAGGAGAAGTCAGTGTCGGCAGACAAAAAATATGAAGTTGAATGCAGAACTTCCGGTTCCAGGCCGGAAGCCGTTATCACGTGGTGGAAAGGAAGCAAACAAATCAAAAGAATAGCGAAAAGTGTAAGTGTAATTATCTATTTTTTTTTTTTTTTTAATTTAAATTACATTCTCTGGTTCTTGGCGAGGAAAAACTCATTTTTTTGAGACGTGGCAGCAGGTCCCTATTGGCCCCCTTGGCCTAGCTTCAATTTTCTCCTTCCCTTTCCTTCTTATGCAGCCTGCGAAATTGTTATTTAATATACAAAGCATATTGATTTTGCAAGGAGCAAACCACATTACGAACTGATTTTTGCTTTGTAACGCAAAAGTATTATATTTTCCAATTCAAAAAATTAAATTTCTTACATGTAACTCAATCGATAATTTATTCTATAACATAACGAATTGGATTTCTAAATGTTATGATAAATTTCAATTAATTCATAACGAGTGCGAACGCTAAACTGGAAATCAACGTTTCCTTACTTAAGTGACAAACACTTGAGTAATGTTATGAAAATTTTCATAACATTTACCAGTAAATTCCGAAATGGGAATAAAAATAAAAAAAATATGGGTTTAATAAATATAGGTTTGTACAACCTATATGAGGGTATATGTATATACTATATATATAGTTTATGGTAAGAAGAAGAGTTGATTAAAGCATTGCTTTATGCGTTTAACCTCAATAACTATATTTTGGAATGTCCTAATACTAACTTTATTGTAGAAAATGGGAAGAATACTTGTTCAATTAATGATGGTGTTAATGTAAAAGAATATTTACAGGAGCTAATCTCTTAGCTCATACTACATATATAATACAGGCGTATCATATATATATACGTACAGCTCATACTATATATGTACATATGCACGTTATATAGCTATACATACAGGTGTATAGTATACCCAATATAACTGTATAAGCTAATGTAATAAATGAGGTTTGTATAATATAACTCATTAAACTGGAAATGTTCTAACGTGCGGTATAAAAATTTATGAAAAAGTTAAATCATAAAGGTCATTGATGTGGTCGTAAATTACTAAATTGGTCAACTATTTTATCACTATATATGCAATCAGATGTCCGACAGAGTCCTGTAAACTTTGCTTTAAAGGAGATTGCTCTCTTTGCCTTCTCGGCGTTTCTTGCTCTTCCTCCGGGTAAGGTATAACAGGAAAATGAGGTGTAGAAAAAGGTTGTGAAAAATTCACGGTTGAAATGTCAATCAACGTCGAATAATGATGGGGAACTGGAAAAATTCGGAATTATAACACTGGCGGAAAATAATGGAGAAAAAACCCAAGTTGATACATATCAATCGGCCGCTATGATTCAATTCGAATTTGACGCGGATCCGGGTTAAACGACCAACGTTTGCCTTCTTTGTCTCCTCAAACGGTGGAACCTTTTCGGACGAAGCGCTGCCAACTTCAAATTATCCGTGCAAGTTATGGAATGCCACGGAATTTGACATGATTCCACTCATCGAAATCGAGATTTCGGATTGTGAGGGTTCTCCTCCCTTTTACGCTGCAGTTAGCCGAGGTTACACAGCAGGGGAAGATTTTTCGAAATGTCTGAAATGCCGCCCTTCGAGAATCATCGGGGCCATTATTAAAAACCCTTTACCCGCCAAATAAAATGACAGAATTATTTTTGAAATTCAGTTCATACACTGGTGCAATGAAATAGAAAAAACTGGTTGAATGATACGCATTAATTCCAAACCGCTCTCAACTGTACAAGTAGAATATAAATTACCCCAAAAAAATTTGGCCTCGGCTAATGCCCCTTCCCGCAAATACACACGATGTTGGCATCTCCCGCGATTAATTCGTTATTGACACTCATATTAGAATAAATCATTTATCATGGGAAAATGAGCCGCCGATGATTTATACGATGGAAGAATTTTCACAAACCCCCTTAAGGGTTGGGTTTTCTCCTCTCGCTCTTTCGCCCCCGTGGAACATTCAATTTCGGAAATGGACTATATTAATCGAAATTAGTTTTCTCATAAAAGTGCAGTTTCTCATCTGCTGTCCGCCCTCAATGTTCGCAAGGAAAAAGCCTTTGTAAGAGAAATTGAAAACTCGGAGATTAAAATGATTAAAATATTTACATTACTCAGCAGGACCTTTGCTAACCACATCATTCGTATGTACGACCTCCGCTATATATCGAATAGTTTAACCACTTTTCTCTCTTTTCCTTTATCATCAAACAGGAGAGACTTTAATTTCGCTGGACCACTGCATTTCCCTCTGAGCCAAAAACTTTATCCGCAGGATCCTCTCTTACTCTCCCTTTCTTCCCTTTCCTCGATTTTAGATTCGTTAGTCGTAATGAAGGCGCACAGTGCTGCAGTTTAAAATCTACCCGGGGCGAGGAGGAGGCTTAGCATGAACCGAAAACATGGCGAAGGAATCCTGCTCGAGAAATATCGCTCCCAACGATCCAGGCGACTGGAATTTTCGCCGAGGTGCGATTCCGGAGGTATCTCGACGTATTTCCTCTGCCGAATCCCTCACGTTACCTTTCGGATATTCGGAGGTCTCGCAGTTCGGAATTTAAAGCAGCCGAGGATGTTCGGTGGCTCGGTGTTCTTCTGGCCAAGGAGCGAAAGAACTTTCAGAAGAGCATCGGACGGTGCTGAAGGAATTTAAAGTGATTCCCGCTATGACCCGAGCCTCCCCGAACCCCGTCAAAAAATTTTATTTAAAGCATATTTTATCGATAAATGATACTTAAATATTACCATTTTATTAGAATGCGTATAAAGCCCGAGAAGATTCGTCGAATTAGTATTAATCTTTGATAATCATAAAATATGCTGAAAACACGAGATTTGCCACATTTTCTCCGTAACGTCCATATTTATAGCAAAATAAATATATAAAGGGTGCTTCCGCCTCTAAATGTTATATAACCGAAAGATATTCATAAAATGCGGAGCTATTAAAAGACTTCCAGAGCACTTGCGTTTGAATGTGAAATTCTGACGATTTCACGCTGAGTTTTTTACATTTACCATTTTCACCGCGATGAAAATTCAGCAATTTATAAGATGTCCTCATCTCACGAATCGTATTTTCTAATTTATACCTTTATAAGACCGATATTCATCAACAAGAGCAAAATCTGTAACATCAGAATTTTCCATCGGAAATTTTGCCGATGTCTGGTTTTTAAATTACAACGTGCTTTATAATTAAATACACTTTTCTGACTGTTATTAAAGATATTTATCAGTTTTCAACGATACGATGTAAACGTATCTTCAGTTATAAACTATGGTACGGCTAAGTCATTATTAATACTCAGGATGTCTCAGCTAAAATTTTGCTCTTAAAGAATACAACGGTTTTTACGATGCAGTACATGACTTTTATACATTATCGCAAACCGATGATTAGTTTTCCGAGCTTTCTAGTTTATTCTTAGGACAGGAGCATGGTCAAAAAAAGCCCAGACTTCTCCACCGAAAATATGGTTCGTTACCTTTTCAAATTGATCCAATCTTCTATCATTTCCAGTCTTTTCTATAATGTCTGTTGTCCCATACTTTTTTGACCGTTTTTCCTTTTTGCCAGATTATAATCTGATTTTCTTTCTTTCATAAGGGAGAAACTCCAAATTGCTAATCGCTTAAAGAAATATGCAAGAAGAAAAAATTCCAATTTTCGAGTCAATGCAGTCTCCGAAAGGTATTAACATCCTCGGCTTTTTCAACCTTTGCGAATACATTTTGCAAATTGTAATCTTATTCTGACAATCTCCTGAAACCGATTTGATGTCGTAAACATAGACAATGCATCACTTTTCATTTTTAAATGTCAGAATGCAAGCAAGAAAGCATCGAAATTTTTAAACGAATGAGTTTGATATTCCAGTTGCAAAATTGGAAAAATAAAACTCCAATTACTGATCGGTTGGGGATCTATAAAGATCAAGATGCGACTGAAAACATTTATGTGAGCAGTCTAGCGACGACTTAAATCTAAATTTGCTCTGATTTCACAAACACGAATAAATACAGTCAAAGTAATTATAATTATAAATGATTTGAAATGAAGACTTGAGCGGTTAAAAAGGTCCTGATCTGAATGACACGATTCTCTCCGCAAGCATGGTTGACCCTTTACGGGATTCTCCGACCTTCTTTGACCCCAACCCTGTTAAATAACGTGAAATACATCCCTAATAATACACTCCACAACTTAACAAAGAGCTTCTTTATATCTACGGCTTCTTCGCCTCATCCTGATCACACTCAAACCCGGGATTACAGGTTACTGGGCCAAATGTTACACGTCCAAATACCAACAAGCTTTGATTGTCTTCGTTGAGAAAAGAGTCAGATTACTTTTTAAGCCGTCATCTAAATAGATTCGCTTATATATACATTTTAAAGGTTTTTCCTTCGCCGCTGCATTTTTATTCGATCCTCGAATGACCAAATCGACCTCATCGGTTCAACCAGAGGAATGAACACCAGAACTTGCATGTGATTCATCATTAAGATCAAATACAAAAGGGAGCAGAAAGAAAAAAAAAATCGGTTTTTGTGATATGCGCCTTTCTTAACTTTGAATTCGTCGCTCGAGGACCCGAGAAGATCTTTTGTATACAATGGTTAGAAATGATTTGAAGCGCCATTTTAAGAAAATGACATCCAAGTTGTACGGAACATTGAATTGAATTTGAAATTCGCCTTTGTTCAGAAATGCCGATCAGATCGTACCGCCGAGGACAGATCCGTATTCGAGCTCAAGAAATGGCACCTCGAGCAATTCCATCATTTTACCTCCCTCATGATCGAAATAAGTCATTTCTTCGTTTGCAGTACACCGAGCAAAATGGAGACAGCCTCAGCATCCTGTCCTTCGTCCCCGTGATAGACGACGATGGGAAGTACTTGACGTGCCGGGCGGAGAATCCTCTGGTGCCGGAAAGCGCGCTCGAAGACAAATGGAGATTGACCGTGCACTGTAAGTAGGCAAAAGATTTCGGTAAACACTCACTTTCGCCCAAAATTCAATCTTTGCCTTACTCATTAGGTAGAAATTATATTTTATGCAGGCTAACATAAAGGGGGAAGCAACTGATAAAATCATTTATTGCTTATATGTTTGGGAGGTAAGTTAACCTTTCTTAACTGCCCGTAAAAGAAAAGAATAGCGTGAATCGAGAAACGAGCTTTTTCACCCAAAGGATCACTTAAATAATGTAAAATCAGTGAAAAGTTAGGTTAAGCTAGAAGCGAAATAATAATCATTATTATTACTATTATTATTATTATTATTATTATTATTATTATTATTATTATTATTATTATTATTAAATTCACCTCCGCTTACTGCCATAAGTTGTAGGACTAATGAAATTTTAACAATTAATCCCAATAAAAGTTCAAAAAGATTTTTGAAAAATGAGAGAAATTTGTGGGAAAATTCCGCATAAGATGAAGACGTTAAGTCCGTGATGAAAGTAATAATGGCGATTACGGGCTTATCATTGGATATAGATGAGACGAAAGGAGGAAAATGCAGCATCGGAAAAGGCCCCTCTTCTGCCCGTCTGGGAAGCCAGCAGTTCCGTTTCCGGAAAATGTCGGGATGCCACATGGCGCCCAGAAACCTAACCATTCTCATTACGTACGCATGTTTCGTTATATACTGTTGCAATTTATTTGCATCCCATTTCAATTTCCTTTTCCCCACATTCAGTTCGTCTTTTTATTTTGCTGATTCTTATTTCAATATTTCTTTCGATTACCGCGAGATACCTGATACGGCTTTTCTTCCTCAATGCTATCATTTACTTGTTTTTATTGACAATATCCCGTTTCCCTTCATTTTTTTATAATTTTCTTTGCTCTACTTTCTTGTAACTCTTCGGAAATCATGTTCATGAAACCGCGTTTAAAAATTCCTTTTATTACATTAATCCTTATCATAATCATATTATAATGCTCTTAATCTTATTATTCTATTACAAACTAACATTTTGAGCTGTTGTTAAGGCTTGCCTTTTCCATTCTAACTTTGCCGCGCATAAATATGGTTTATATCATGGCAGAATCTAATTATCAATTTTAATCCCCATAAGTCTATTTGTTCTTCCATACCGTCGTAAATCATGCGTAACTTTCAAAGACTGGTAATTCATATCCACAACTGCGGAGCTTTGAGCTGTACTGCAGAAAACAGGTGAATCTTATTTGCATACAAAGAAATATACATTCAGACAGATTTCAGACGAATATTGTACAAGCAAATAGGAGTACTTGAAAACCTTTATGATACCAATCCGTTGTCTTTTAAGAAAGGAGAACTTTAAAACAGATATTTTTGTCGTCATTTGCACCGTAATCACTTGCATTAGTCTTAAAGAGAAATTTTAAAATCTGCAAGAAATAATATTTTCTTTTTTTTTTACAAAAAGATTATTACAAAAACATTATTTCAAAAAAAAAAAGTAATTGGCTCCAAGATAAAAACATCAGAATACATGATTTATGAATTTATATTTTTTTATATTATTTTCGTCAAATTCACCATCATTTACAAGGATGAAAATCCACATGAATCAGATTAACTAGGATGCCAATGAAAGCTCACTTTAAAATTTTCAACGAAAAATATCGACATATTCTACATTTTATTGACATTTAACAAATATAGTTTCAGCCTATAAAAAAATTCAGTCAGAAAAATAAAACGTTATCATTTTCATTTTTTCTTGATTTGCACTTATTCCCTATAAGGTTAAAATAATTTTAAGTACTGCAAAAGATAGTTTTGATAATTTGGAGAAAGACAACACTGAATTATCGACGATTTTCCGCATTTAAATTGAATTTTTCCTTCGTTAGAGTACTAAAAGGGTCACCGCTTCAAGCTAAATTTGAATATTACTCCAAGAACATATATGTCAAACAAATATGACTCCAATAAGAGGTCGAAAGAATCGAAAATAATGCAAATTTTAAGATACCTTATCACTTGGATCTATTTTTTGAAATTTTTTCGTTCTCATTTTCATCTCCAGCCGGCTGAGACTAAAATTAAAAGCTTCAATATAATAAACTAAATTTTCGAATGCTAATGCGGGCTTAAAAAGCCGAATCACGGATTTCGAGTTGGAAGTTCATGCATCGGAGTTAGTAAAACTTGCTTGTTATTATATGTCTTCTGTTTTAGTGCTTTCAGTATTATTGCTTCCACGGCAGGCCTGCTGATGGTGCAAAGCGATTCCTTTTAGCGCACCAAAACCGTTTTCGAAGCTCAGAAATAAGCGTTAGCACCGAGATGGTTTAAAATTATCGTGATGGTGAAGATATTTTAACCTTAAAAAGAAACAGTTTCCGTCAATCGCATTCGATTTTGATTCGGAACGATGGTCACTCTTTGCAGTAATGAAATATTAGGAAGACAGATCCATGCTTGGGTTTACGGGAAATATTTGAATATTTTCTCTCCGAGTTTATTCTGCGGAGGAGCAAGGAAAAGTGAGAGCTTTTTCGCGTTCAATGTCTCTTTAGGCGAAGGAATGAAAAGCAAAAATTGTCCTCCCCCCCCCCGACGGTCGAAGCGAGCCTACATGCTTGGCAGCAGAAAGATCACGGAGGTGCGCACAGAATGAGAAGGACGCTGACGCACCAGCAGCATGCACTGCCGTTATCCGTTTCAAGATTCAAAAAGAAAAACCTCCGCCGTGACGGTTTTCTCCCTCCGCCCCGCATCATCCCCTAAAACGAGTTTGTAATTTGTGGCCTACACTCTGGATCCTTTGTGGTGGAAATATATTTGCAATTACTGGAGGAAAACTTTAATTTATCTTTCGGAAGATGGTTCAGAGAGAAAGGAGCGAAGTCTTTCAAGTTCACTATTAATTTTATAAATACCATATGATGCCCTTTGGAGGTTAAATACTTCCCTTACACAGGATTTTCCACCATTTTTTCATTTTCGCCCGACTGGAAACGGTCGAACTCAATTTCATGACAGATTCCAAAAAGATGAGAACTGAAACAAAACATTGATCCAAAGTTCCCATTTTATTTGATTTTATTGGAAAATTTTTTTTTTCCTTAATAATTTATTTTTATTAAATGATAAGACAGTAAAGAACGTCTGACAAAAGATAATTAGTTAGCGATGCTCAAACCGCTGTCAATGGTTCTGGCCAAAAGACATGCGACAACTAGATGGATCATGAATGCAGAACCTCTCAGGATCTATAATTACGTTATCCATTAAACAGCATGTGAGATTACGCAGCAACTGAAAAGAACAGGTGATTACGATTTATGATTAAAATTTAATAACTATATTCATTTTATACTTTAATATTCTCATGTATCTTAATTTACACCGTATCTTTGGCTTTGAACATCGACTAAGCTCTGGTACAAGGATTCGATTTGGTTTAATTTTTCAAGAATTCTAGTCTCATTTTCTTGCATCTTAAGTGATGATTTAATCAAAACACATGATTAAATCATCATGTGTTTTGATTCTCATGGAAATTACCTGAATCGAGAAAGTTAAAAAAAATTTTCATTGACCAAGCATTCTATTGTGTATACTGGCCCGTGTGTAATTCAGATCTGATAATGGAAGCTTAAAAGCAATTTCATTCATAAAGAACAACCGTAATTCTTCCGATCCAGTTGCAGCGCATTTATATCTCGATCAAATCCCCGTCCGTGTTTTCCATTTTCTTTGTCGTTTTTTAGGAATAAGTGGAGGCAAATACAAAACCAAATTCCCCAACAGTTTCTTATTTCTTACCATTTTGAGTTTTAAAAATAGTTCACTTTCCAAGTTCTAAATGACGCCACTTCCCATTTATCACTACGGGAGAATATATTTTCGCATCTTTCGTCCAAGCACATTAGTCGCCAGGTTCCAACCAAACCACGTTCATAGAATTTTCCATTGTTTAATTATTGATATAAAATTCAGTCTCCCATTGCAAGAAACATTCAACTGAAAAGTTATTCACTGCTTTAGACCCACTGCTTTATGTAAATGAATGCCAGCAAATGTAAGGTAAGGATTCGGAATTCTGCCTGGGGACCATCGACAGCCGCTGTCTTCTTGTTTTCCAAGTCGTTCGAATAATAACTTTTACTTCAGCGTTTCACGAGTATTTGAACGTTCCGCAGTTTCCGTGCAGTTTATTTCTGAAATTCAGCGAAGCCATTGTTTCATCTTGGTATTCCCTTGATAAGCAATCTTTCATACCCAATTAATTTTCACCTTTCTCGGTGTTGAGCTTTTGTTTCATTCAGAAATGCACTCAATAGTAAATATATTACCCTCCCTGCATTTTCTTTGCGATTTTCGGAAAAAGTCTTTTATTATTTTGCTAAAACCGAAAAAAATTCTTTGGCAAGTAAACTTACAATTCAAAATGATGAATCGATCATTTTAACGACTCGCGCTTTCAACATTAGTGCTCCCCTTGTACGTTTGAGACGTTTTTGCCTCCGTAAGACATCGTGAAAATTGAAACGAATGGTCAATAATAACTAATATTTTAATTTAAATTAAACAAAATTTCTCTTGTGAGGAATTTTAGTTGAACGAAAAAGGTACAATAAAAAGTTTCAAATTTAACCTTCCCTTGAAAAGCCTTTAAAGCTTCTGTGTCAGACGAAAGCCATTCTTCGAAGCTTGAAAGCTTCGGCCTTCCTAAACCTTTTTGTCTTTTTCGATAAATTCGAAACGGGAAACGCAATCGAGTCTCTCACATTTTCTACAGTTTGTCCACTATATGAAAATTGCTTTTCATCTCAACTCTTCATTTACTACCGGATCAGTCCCAAAATTAATTGGAAAGATATACAATAAAATTTATCCTTTAATCATTATTATTTTTCTAAAGACGGCATCATTATTATTATTAACTTTGAACACTCTTCAGCAATCACTAATTCAAGTCGAAATTAGTCTGACACATTTAATTTAATAAAAAGCGTTAATTTTAAAATTTCTAAAAATTTATTTAGATTCTTTTTAAGACAGAGATGGAATCATTCTGTAAAATAGACTTAGTGTTGCATGGTAATCGATGATCAGAAATTTCTCGCTACGCAATAAGTTTTTCTAACTTCGAACATCTTAAAGGTATGCATCCCCAAACGTAATACAAAAATTACAGCAACTGACTGATACAGTACTGAAAATTCGCATGCGCTTCTTTTATTACTTCAATATTCAAATAAATTAAATTTTCACCAGAAGAGTAAAGAAACTCGATACATGTGTATTAATAATTCGTAAGATCTATTTATCTAAAAGAAAATTATTTCGATTTTTCAAAAGAGACGAGAAAAAAGTTATTTGAAAGGAAAAAGGAAATTTTCAATTGAAAAAGATTTTTATTGTTTGTGTATATATAAAAATTCTTTCCTATCTTTTTTACACAATTAATTCTTAAAATTATGGATGAGAAATAATTCGAAAAAGAGCAATTTCAACATTTCTTAGACGAGTTAGATAGAAAAGGACAATCTGATTCGAAGATATCTTAAAATCTTCAAAGTGCGCTCACCTCTTACATTTTCTAATTTTTGCCATTTTATTATGAACTGTCTTCATTTCAGACTCATTCTAACTTTCATCAAGTATTTATCTTACTTAGTTAAACAACGTGAGACCGCAGATACTCATTTGAAGATGTGAGTATTTCACTAATAAAAATTATGTAATTACATGCTAATAAATTAGGCAGAAGAAGATAGTTGTTTTTAAAAAGATCTATATTTTTCTGAAAATTATTCCGAATCAAAAGTCCTAACCAGAGTTCCTCAAGCTTTAGAATTATTAAAACCCATTAAGGGAGACGCAGATGGGCGGATTACACGAGACCTTCCTTTCTTTTCTCAATTCTGCATTTTTCTCACTTAGCTGGACAATGTGTGGCTTTATATTGCCATGCATATTGGTCCATACTTATTGCGTTGAATGAATACACACAGGAAGCAAGGATGAATGGTGCATCATTTCATACAATTTCCATCAGCTTTATAAAAGATATTACATAAAACTCTGCTGCTTCATTTTTCTAAACCACGTTCATGATTAAAATTTAACACTTAAACGACTATTTTAGAACAGAAAAAACAGAAAGGAGAAAATTATCTTTATTTTACACTTCACTTAATGCAGTAGAGAAAATTTAAGACTGGGAAAAATCAACGTATTAAATACAATTTTTATAAAGCGAAAGTCAGTGAAAAATGTTTATTAAGTTACATTTCTTATTAAGGATTTGGAGAAAAAAAGTCAGGATTAATTAAATAAAGGGAAAAAGTTATTTTGTAAATTATCTGCTCTCATTTCTGATCCAGGAGGGGCTTCAAACTTTCGAAAACGAAAAGCAGTACCAAAAAATTAAATATTAAAAGAGCCACTTATCTGTCATAAGGCAGTCATTAAAATCGAGACCCGTAATGAATCTATATTTACTTATATATACAAACTACAAGTATGTATATAAATAATGAGACGTTTTGATGCGACTAAAAATTATTTTATTATTAAAATTTTTCGGTTCTGAAAGTGCAGGAGATAAAAAAAAAAAGTTTGAGAGGAAAAGGGGCTGGAAAACGGAACAAGGATTAGAAGAGAGATAAAGGGGTGAGATTATCTAACACAAGCGAATAACCACAAATGAGAAAGAACTCACAAAAGCAGCAACAAATATTTTGTTTTTAAATTGTTTATGGTTTCCGAAACCTCTTCTTATTAAAATAGCAGAAGATTTATATTTTTAGAACTTTTATTTTCCTCGCAGTGAAGAAGGACACGGGGGTAGAATGTGGAATGCTGCTTTTTACACTTATTTCCCTTTCAAATAAATTTCCCGAATCAAAACCGGTGAATTTACATTTAGCGGGAACGAACCTTCGCCCCTTCGGTGGTGAGGGAGAAGAGCCCTTTCTCTGCGTTTCGAATACATCCTTTTTCGAAATATCAGCAATGGTACGTGGTTTCGAATCGATCCTTAATCGCGTCTAATGACAGAGGATTTGAGCAGCTTCCTCATCCCCGTGTTTCCTCTCTGTAGGAGGCACTGCGACAGGTACAATTGATGAAAAACGGACCCAAATCTTGGAAAACGGAAATTTCTTGATTCTGCATGCTTCGCATTGGTCTTCGGCACATTTAGTTGGGGAATTTTCCATTTGCTGTTGCGACATAAATTTTAACGTTCATACGGTTTTAATTATTAAGTACGAATTAAAAACTCTCTTCCATATTAACTCTAAAAATTATAAATTTTATTTTCTTTGTTTTTTCGACGAAATTTATAACGAATTCGAAAATGTAGAGGCGGAGCAAAGGGATTGAGAGAAAAATTTATTTATAATATAAAGCCATATTTTATGAGTTGTTAATTAAAATAGAAAGACCCTTATCGAGTACTTATTCCTATATTTAATTCAAATGTCAGTGAAAATCGATGCTACCATTTAGACATTTTTTTTTTTTTATTTCCCAGTTTGTCCAAGCAATTTTATATTTTCCTGGGTCCAGCAAAAAATATCGATGTATTATTGATTACATATTATCCGGTAACTTGTTGAAAATACCTTTCTGCGAAATGAAATTTCGATTACATTACCGTAATTTTCTACCATTTTCATTGATTTCCAAATTTGCCATTTTTTTCTGTTTAAGCAGAATTTAAATATTTGTGCTTATAAGGCTTCGTTTAATAATTCACTATCACTTATTCAATACAATTTCTTATTTAAATAAAATATGATTTTAAAGTTTGCACTTTAAATTCATTTTTCAAAATGGAATTCTGTGAAACAGAATTGCCTTGCTTTTGTTAGAAGTATCGACGTGAATTCACTTTTGGGAACATATTTTGGGGAAATCGTTTATTATCATTTGAAAAACTATTAAATATTTCGACCTATCATGAAAGTTTATGAATAAAAAGCTGTGAAAAAGTTCGAATTTAAAATATTAAATCTTCTATATAATCTTTAACGACAAGCCATTATATATAACTATGAATTATCAACACCTGATGTCTCCAGACTCACTTTTATTATCCAGTGCAATTTTATTATCCATAGATATTAGATTCGAGAATAAGACAACTGTTAGCTAATTATGATTTGATTTTTTGTGATTGCAGTTTCGCCCCTTGTAACCCTGAAAATTGGAGCGAACCTTAATCCGGATGACATAAAAGAAGGTGATGATGTATATTTTGAATGCAATGTCAAAGCCAATCCAAAATCATATAAATTAGCTTGGTTTCATAATGTGAGTACAAAACTTTTAGTCAAACTAAAAACTTCAGGACTCTCAAGTTCATAAAAAATAAATTAAAATATTTAAGACATTTTTGATGTAATTGTGTAAAAAGTATGAAATTCTCATAAATCCATCCGATCTATAAATTCGCGTGGAAGAAAAAAAATACATTTCAAATCAAAAGAATAATTTTTCATCCCTTGAGAGTGAATTTTGACTTATGCAGTCTACTACTGTATGTATTGCAAATAGTATGAAACGATCAATTTTTCATGAGTTTCCAACCGTATGTATTATCGATCAGTTTTATTTTGAGGAATAAATACAATAAATTTTGAGAAATAAATATCATTAACAAATAATAATATAATACCATAACAATAGTGAAACCTAATGATACGTAAGATATTTGACTTTTGCGCCTCAACTAAATTCTATTGCTCAGCTTATTTCATAAACGTTCCCGGTCATCGTTCATATACTTGTAGCTTCGGATACTTAAAAATATTAAAATAAAGTATTTCCTCACTTTAGGGCAAGGAACTTCACCATAATGTATCAGCTGGAATAATACTTAGCGATCTGAGTCTCGTTCTTCAGGGAATAACACGCTATGCAGCCGGTGATTACACATGTCTTGCCGCCAATGTAGAAGGAAAAGGCAGAAGTAATCCTGTAAAACTTCGAGTAATGTGTAAGTTCAAAGTATATATATATATATTATGAGAGGTTGTAGTGCAAATGAAAGAAAATTTGCAATCGAGGTATTGCACACATCTTGCAGTATTTACTGTCAAAATGACATAACAAGTATATTTTGCACTTCATAGGTAGGCGTGTGGAAAATAATGCTTGTTATACGAACATGCGCTAGCACATCAATTTATCGAAAATTTAAGCGAGTTTATGTGTATGAATTTCAGTTTGAGTGTTTCGGAAGGCGGAAAACAGGATTTTAATAAAGAGAAACCAGATTTTTATGGAAAGTTTCAGATGAAGGAGCGAGATGACGGCAGAGTGAAGAGAATGAGGGCTGTAGGAAGAGTTTTACATTAAGTTGTAAGACAAACAGCCGGGAATAATTCTCGAAAGAAGAAAAGTTGCAACTCCTTAAGAGTTGCCTGTCAGATTAAGAAAATTTACCAGTTTCAATTATTTGTGGGATGCTACCTACATTTTGCTACTAATTAGCAGAAAATTCTTTTTTTTTAGTTTATTAATTTGAAGACTGGTAGGAATCCTCCGCTTTATGCTCTTTCCTCTTTTATACGGAATTTGAAATTGGCAGCCATGAGTTTCTTCCTTCGCAAAATTTTACTCTAAATAAATATTTATTATTAACACGAAATATTTTTATGCGGGCGATAGTGTAACTGCATTCATTTAAAGCGGGACGCTGGGAGTTGAATTTTAAGGCAATGCACACACACTGTTTCTGTTAATATGTAATGCTGTCAGAAAGTATCAATTAAGAGCTTGAAAGATGAAAATAGGGAATTTCATATAAGAGTCCCAAACGAAGATGGCAAGCTCACAGTTATCGAACCAAGTTTAAATGGAAAAATATTAATAATGTAGCTGAAAATTAGAAGCCTTGAGTTTCTGTTAGTGAGACTTTGTTGGAAATGGTAAATTAAACCAACATTTTCATATTGCATCAGCACCGAGATCAAATGGAATGAATATATGCAAATGGTCGAAAGGCATTCGAGATTAATTTCACCTTGCAAGGTAATTGGACGATAGTTCGGTTAAGAGAGGAATCTCAGGTCTCGGTCGTAAAGCTGGAACGAGCTCGTTTCGGGGATCGTTTAAGCCATAATTTGAGATTTTATACGATATAATTTAAAAAGGGGTTGTAAAAGAAGCATAAGAATGAAATGTTAACCCGTATTGCGTTTTAATTAGCTCAAAATTGCACATTATTTAAAAATTCAATTGAAAACAGCATGGCCAAAGGTAAAATAATAATTTTTAACTTCCAAAAGATGGAAAGTTGTTAAGGTTAATGTTCTCAGGATTAGAGAATAGATTTTGGATTTTCAGAGTTAAAAGTCCCCTTTACGAACTTAATTCCTATCTTGCTCTGGATTAAAGATCAATTTTTAAATTAAAGACCGAACTAAATTAGTAAAACTCACTAGACGATGATAATACAACTTCCCGATTACTGATTGTTTAAAATATGAAGCCAGCATCCTACTTTCCTAATAAAAATATTGGGTTTGAAATGCATACTCCGGAGGAAAATCTTATCTGCAACGTCCACTCTTCCAAAAAGGTCAAATTTATTAAAAGTTATTATCCCAGGACAAAAGCTTGGTTTTGAAGGATCATTATGGAAAAAATTTTGTTTCAGATGTACCAATGTGTCGAGATGAACGCGAAGAACTACACGGAGCATTAAAACACGAAACGGTGGCTCTGCGCTGCGAGGTAGACGCAAATCCTCCTCTGGTGACTTTCCAGTGGACTTTTAACAATTCGGGAGATCTGAATGAAGTGCCCGTGACCAGGTACACTAGCAGTGCCACAGTGAGCCATCTCAACTACACCCCCGTTTCGGATATGGATTACGGAACCTTGGCCTGTTGGGGCGCGAACGCCATAGGTCACCAGAAAATTCCTTGCATCTTTCAAGTTGTGGCTGCAGGTGAGTCAGAACTCGGTTTATCCATTCCATTTCGATTTCCCACAGAAGTGGCAACGCAAAATAATCATTTATCCAACAGGGCATCCATTTCCGCTTTCCAATTGTACGATTGTCAATCAAACTGCCGACTCATTACACATAGAGTGCTTAGAAAATTTCGACGGAGGGCTGCCCCAAACCTTTCTGATGGAACTTCTGGAACTTCCTTCGCTTCAGCTAAGGAGGAACCTCACGGTCTCCCGGGCTCCTCCCGCGTTTGATATTTACGGCCTGGAACCGGGGACGTCTTATCAGGTGAAAGAAGCAACCTTTTTAACCATCAACCGTTCCTTTATAATATTGAGGACCGCTTCCTGTTTTAAATTCGTCAGGGCATCTTTACAGCGTAAATCTTGATTTTACCCAAAGCTGTAGTAGCGTTTTATTAGCTCATTTTACGAACAAATATGAAAATTTAGAGATTTGAAAATCCAGGGGAGATCTTGTTCCATCAGATATCCTAAAGGCAATATTTTTATTTGCCTCAGTTTTATCGTTTTTGCAAGAGCACGTCTTTTTTAACTTTCCCGTTTGTCGTGCAATGTTTTAATGCTTTTCAGAAAGACCATTGAAAAGGCTCTGATGATTCCCGAGAGAATTAATATTTTATTAAAAATATTTCGAAGAAAAATCAATTGTGAAAAATCACTCAAAATTTTTCAGCTGCATATTATCTGAGCCTTTAATGAGGGCACTTTTAAAATCGAATAAAATCACTTATCACACATCAAAATATATATTTCATTTAATATATATTTTATATAAAAATGACTTTTCGAAGCGTCTCATAAATCATTAAATCTCGGATTTGATTTATTTTTTTTTTGTTTCGCTTCTGGAATAGACAAAAATAATTACAGTTTTTAAATTCTTTATGTTTTTCGATGCACTTTGAAACAATGAATATAAAAATAAGGCAAATTAAACTGTTAACTTCATTTTTAACTATAATGTAACTTTAAATAAAAAATCTTTTGGTGAACGGTTTTAGGTAAATTTGTTTGCCGTAAATGCCAAAGGAAGAAGCGAACCTTACGTTATAGAGACCGTCACATTTAAAGGAGTTGCCAAATACACGGGTAAGAAAATATTTAGTAATTGTTTTTTGAATTATTCAACTCTTCCCAGTTTGTGATCTTGCTTCTAGCAACTGCTTCATTCTTCTTCCAAAGCTCGAGGAACTTTTAAGGTTTGCTTTTTTTTTTTTTTTTTTGCCGCTTAAAACTTCTGCCACTTCCATCTCCGAATAACGCGTCGTGATCCTCCGTCATATCTCTCCACTGCTTGCCCCTTAACACGCGGCGTTTCACACATCTCATCACACTTGCATTCCGGTAGCGATTCATTGGATTTTTTTAATTTCCAATTTAATAAAATCTACAAGTGGCTGATTATATTTAATGAACGTGGAAAATCTTTACGAGCGGAAACATATTCAGTGGCGAAAGAGACACATTTTCGTTTTTCCACCACGAAAAAATAACGAGAGACGGAAAATTCGGAAAGAGAAGAGTCAGGCGGGAAAAGGTTTCTGCATTCAAAAGCATTTCCAGGAGAAGTCCCAGTAATTTGTTCTTATACTTCTTAGCATGAGTAAGCGAAATACCAGACGAAAGCGTGTTCCGTTTTAAGGAAGAACGAGATGAGAACCATAAATCTCGGCTGTGTGTGGCAGGAAAGATGATTTAAATTTCATGCATAATTCATCCGAGATAGGCCTTTCAGCCTCTCCATCCTTTCAATCCAATTCCTCCGACAAATTTAGCTTTCAATCTCCTTAACAGCATTAATTTGCAATTTGCACTTGAGGTGTCTTCACTGTTGCTCTAATTCATTTTTCAACAATGACGATGAATAATGAAATTGAATCTCCATCAATCACAAAGACTTTTTCATGTTTTAACTTTCCCGCACTTGCACGTTCACCCTTGGCTGCATAATCTCTGGCATTCCAAGTGATATTTTTTTCCGTGAGAAAACGATACCCTCCATCTGCAGTGTTTTGAAATGGCTGCCAAACCTATTTCAACTTCAACGCTGTGTCTTATAAAATTAGCAAAAAAACACAAAAAACCGGGAAACAGTAAAATATGCAACAAGAAATGAAGCAGCCATTTAAGAAAAAAAATAATTTTATAGTAAAAATAATCCATTATAGAACTTAACAACTAGTAATTAAATTTGAATATTCATAGCATTTAACTAGTGTTGATTACACTGTATTAATTAATTGAATGAAATTGCCCAGGAGAGTGATGCAACCGCTAAATTTAATATTGTCTAAACTCGGCATGGATCTCTTAATATGTAATATCTTTTAGAGAGCTATGAAATTTCTTTAATTATAGGTATAACATTTGATTATTTGTATTTAAATAATAAGATATTTCGTTAATGTAGTATAAATGCAATTGCGATCAGTCAAAGAAATATTTCGAATTAAATTTTTTTACAGCCAAATATCATAATTTTAACAGTTTATACTAAGAACAATACAATTAAAAATATACGTAGGATCTGTCGTGAAGACGAAATAGGAATGTGGATAAACCGTTGCCTGTATTGAACGTGGATGCAGTTGAAATGATGAGAGTAACAAAAAAAAACGTTCTTTACACTTATTTTTGTTATATATCCGATATAAAAAAGCAGAGGATGAAAATTCATTTTGCAGATTTTAAAGACACGCTTCCTGCATAAGATTCTAATACAACATAACGGAAAATTCTCAATTTAGGTTCTCTCCTTA
>JAOWBB010004844.1:0-33022 GCA_028565995.1 Ricinus marginatus | reverse complement strand
TTATAGAATTTTCGTATCTTTAAGTAATTAGCATAGAGACTTCTTCTCATATATATATATTACTCATATAATAATCTTTGTGTTAATGTTTGTTATAAATAATATATATATATATTTATTTATTTATAAATTTCTGTAGATTTTAATTACATTAATTTTTATGACTATCCTTTAATTCGCATAAAAAACTGGAATCATCTTCAGCAAAATCATATACATTGCCAGTGTTATTCCCATAATTCCTTTCCTTTCCCATTGTATTATTTTCGAAGAACACTTCTTCACATTCCCGTGTTTTATCTTCAAATGAATGAGAAGTCGACATAAGAATTTCATCCAGCTTGGTATCCAAAATATCCAAAGAATCATGAGCGAATCTTTTTTCGGATTGCTTTTCGATTTGACTTGGTATGTCGTGACAAATTTTTTCCAAAAGAGAAAAACTCCCTTTTTCCTCCGCTTTCTCTCTCCCACAATCCGCAGATTTGTGTTTTGCTTTATGTTTATTGATGACATATTTATGGTGCTTCGATTTTTTGTGTTTGTGCTTGTGATGGTGATGTTTGTGCCTATGTTTTTTATGCTTACGATTTTTTATTTTAGTTTCCAAATCGAAAGGTTTTTTATTTATTCCTAAAGAAACAACTGTTGATTCTTCTTCAATTTTTAATTGAGGTCCTGCAGAATTGGATAGTTTAATTATGCCATCATCAGATTCTGGCAATTGCATTTGATATTTCTGTAACTGAATCTGCTGCGATTTTACTACTGGTTTTTTAATAAATTTTCTTCTCTTTAACAGATTTTTTCTAGGATTCTTTAAATTCTTTTTAATTTTTTTGCGTTTCTTATCTGTTGATTCTTTATCTTGCTTTTGATAGGTTTCAGCAAACAAACCCACAGTCTTGTTTCCGCTTTCTTTTGATATTTCTATATTGGCTTTATCACTTCGCCGCAGCTGTAGAAACTCTAGCCTAATAGCCTTTTCGACTTCTTCCCGTTCTATTTCTTCCAAAAGACTTTCTAAATCGTCTTCGTCGCTCTTTGTTCCATCACTTTGGGTTTTAGTTCTTTTAGAATTCAAAAAATTCGGCGGTCGTCCTCGCCTTTTAGCACGGGTCTGAGCTTCAAAATTGTCACAATCCTTGGAATTAGGTAAAATATCTGAATCGTAAGTTTTCAAAGCGGCTTTCGTTTGAAAAGTGCATTTACCGCTCCAAATTTTTCTCATAATTCTCTCTTTTGACGACTCTTTGGTTGAGCTTCGACTCTTTCTGCGCCTAGGTGGAGGTTTAGCTTTGGGACCGCATTTAATGACTATTTCATCGGATATTTCCGTTTGATTAATTTTAACATCTTCCGGTTTTTCACTCAGTTTTATTAACTGTACTTCTCCATTTTCAACATCATGTTCCAATCTTTTTTTATTCCAGATTTTCTTTACTATTATTTCTTTATCTATTTCCGTATGAGAGTCTTCATTGTGCAGACTTGTCAAGGATATTTCATTTTCTCGACCAATTACAGAATTATGACTGTCTTCGTCAAAAGCGTCCTCTGTAAACTTATGTCTGCTCCAAATTTTCTTTACAATTACATCCTTTTTTAATTTTGGTGATTCAGACTTTCTGAAATTTTCTTCTAAAGTAACACTTAAAAGAGGAAGAATCTTCTTTTTTCTCTGTACAGTTTCTCCGGATTGCTTCCTTCTTTTTGGTGATTCTTTCGATTTCTTTTTACTAGTCTTTGAATTATCATGTTCCTTTTTAGAGCATACGATTACGACATCTTCTTTTTCCATTACTTCTTTGATTAAATTGGTTTTGGCCTCATGAATATTATCCGTTTTCTCATTTTTAAAATCTGTTCCATATTCGCTTGAGTCACTTTCAAATTCACTCATAGAATCGTTCCGTTGATAAATAACATTACCATTCAAAGTATCGTGATACTTTTCCGATCTTTCACTCTGATCTTTACTGTCGTTGCTCGAAAAATTGGAAAAACTTTCGCTAAGAACTTTTGGTGTGGGTATAGTTTGATGACTTAATTCCGATAAAGTTTTTTCGTCTTCTCCTAATAGATCGAAAGAATTTTCTTGCCTTAAGAAAGGTAAAGTTTCAGAAGTAGATGAATAGTCTTTTTTTGCATCACATTGTGAGAATTCCGAATCACATGTGGGTATTTCATTCTTTTTCGACATTAACAATAAAGGTAAGCTATCCTCTTCATCCGAGGCGTCTTGACTGCTGTCTGCAACTTGCAGAATTTCTTCTGGCTTTTTAAAAGTTAACTCTCTGTCTTTTTCTATATCATCTGCTGAGAGCGATTCCTGAGATTCGAAAATACTTCCTGGATTATTAATTTTCAAAGTTTTATTTTCTAATTGCAAAAGTTTATTTTCCAAGCTAATACGAAAAGTTTCTGGTCGAGAGTCTTCTTCAACAACATCTTCTTCATCAACATTTTCGGAATATGCTTTATCTTCACTTCTTTCCGTCTCATAAGAAAATTTTAAATTCTCCTTATTTTCAATAATTTTTTTCACATTATCATCCTGTTTGTCTTTTTTTGACTGCGTCTGATTAGTGTCATTTTCAAGTTGTTCAATTAAATATTCGACTTTCTCTAAAATTCCATCTGGTTTTTCATTCTGATTATCCCCTCTAATCTCTTCATCTTCATCTTCAGCTTTTGTTCTTTTGACAACAGCAAGTGGCAAACTGTCCTCAGAATCATAGTCGTCGGTTTCAATATCCTTCGTTGTTGAATCCGCTTTATTCTTCGAAGTTTCACTTATTTCTCTAACCTTCATTAGTTTCAGTTTTGTTAATGATTGCGTTGAACCTGCTTTTTTCACATGAGAAAACACAACGGGTTCAGATTCTGATTCTGAATCATTAAAATCATATACGTCAAATTCTTTCCGTGTTTCATTCTTATTATCTCTGTATTTATACAGTTTTCTTTTTCGCCCTTTTTTTACAATATCTATAGGCTCATTAAATTTTTCATCAGAACATTCTTTATCTTCCATTTCTTTCAATTCATTTCTTGTAGTTTTCCTTTTCATTTTATTATCGATAATTCTTTGAAATCGATTTATGCACGAAGCTTTTTGAACGATTTTAAACTCTGGAATATTATTTGTTCGGGATAAATTTAGCTTGGGTATGACATCCACATTCTTCAAGTCGGGTTGAGACTTTGGAGATTCTTGTGCAAGAATTTCCTTTTCCTTTTGTTCTTGCATATTTTTATCTTCCTTCTCAACAGTAAATTTTAGAGCATCAATACCCCACTTAATTTTATTACCTCTATTCCTATTGAGAAATTTACGATCTAATTTTCGGAGTTCGTTATTTGCTATTATTCTTTGTTGATCCAATTCAGCTTTTGAGAAATGTTTTGGCTTTTTTCGAGTTTTTCTTCCTTTAATAATTTCATCACTTGATCCAATGGTTGAAGACTGAAGTGGTCCGCTTTCAGATAGTTCACTGCTTTTCTGCCCACCATGTTCCGATTTCTGATGTTCAAGAACTTCTTGTGGAGACGTAAAATTAATGCCACAGTCTGAAATTAGAAAAAACTGTGATTATGGATTTAAAAATATTTTTTCCTTATTATATATTTAATGTACGAAAAAATTAAATACAAAAAAGAAGATTAAAAATATAGTCAGACCACTCATTAATATGTAATATACAAAAGAATTTCAAATAAGTAATCTTACCTGAGCACAGAAACTGAGAGGTTTCGATACTTCCAGGCAATTCATCGTCAATGTCATATATCCAAGCATTATTCCAATCATCTTCATAATTAGACTGACGTTCTTCAGAATTTTTTTTCACTTTAGATCTGTGAGATCGTATTTTATGATACTCCCAAGTTGATTCTTTCTCAAAACGGCTCCCACAAATAGTACACAAATATTTGTATGGAATAATAAGATCCCTTTTCCCATCGTCTTTGATAAAAGTCGGGCTTGAGGAAGGATCTTCTATCGTCTTCTTTTTCTTGTTTTTATGACATCTTATTATATGGTGTTCTAGCATCGATTCTTTATCAAAACGGCTACCGCAAACGGAACAAGAGTAATAATAAGAGATACTTTGTTCATCTTTATTTTCTCCGGCTGATTCATTCGGTAACATCTCTTTGATATTCTTCTTTCCTTTGGACCTGTGAGAATGACTTATGTGGCATTCTCCTGTAGGTTCCTTTTTAAACTGATTTCCCCGAATATTGCATATATATCTGTAATGATCAACTTTTTGTTTTCCTTTTTCTTCACTATTGTTATCATTTTTCTTGGATGGCTCTCCTTCTGATTCTGTGTTCAATAGTTCATTCAGTTCCAATAGATTCTTTTTGTTGTTCGCCTTTGAAATTTTAATTAAGAAAGATAACGCTTCAGGACTGATGCCAGTTCTATTCGTATTTTTGTATTTAAGCAATAAGTTCAAAACTGCTTTATTTACCAGCCGAGCTAATGCAGAAGTTATTCGTTTTTTAAAATCAGGTTTAAATAAGCCATTGCTATTCTCCCGCTCCTTTTTATCTTCATTCTCCACAGTCAAAGGAATCGAATTGGAGTTAACCCGCTGGTACGAATCAAGATCCAATATTTCATTCTCTATTTCAATACTATCTTCTCCCAGAAGCGTTAGTATAAGCATTTCTTCGTCTGTGCAACCGATTGCTCTTTGAATATCTTTCAAACAGGCTTCAGTAAAACCAAAGGGATTTGATGTTAATTGAGATGGTTTAGGTGGAGCTTCTACTATATTCACACCAAAACGTACAAATGGATTTTCTAAGAAAGGTCCCTCCAAAACAGGCATTTCTGAAGTATCATCGTTAAGTTTTTCAGGTTCTGAATTAACAATTTGATTGCAGTTTAGATGTTTCTGAATTTCTCCCTCTTCTTCAATCTTTTTTCCGGTAAAAAGAAGGTCATCAACATTGTTCTCGGTGGTCTGAAGCGGAATTTCTAGTATTTTCGATTGTTTCTCTAGATTTTCAGTTAGCTTACTCAAATTTTGTTCATCATTTTGTGAAAGCTCGGATTCCTTTAATTTATGACGATTTGATAATTTATGAATTTTCAACTGAGATGATGAGTAGTAATAGGTTTCGCAAATTTCACAATAAAATATTTTATCTATCACTTCTGATCGTTTTGATTTCAGTTTTAAATCGGATTCGACTGCTTCATCTTTTTGCATTTGTTCTATTTCGTTTATTATTTCTACCGAATCGAGAGCCTCAGAGCTTTCTTTTGACATCATAGCTTCTTTCTCTTTTTCAGAATCTGTCGTCATAATAAAAGTCTGACTCTCAGATGCTGCAGCAGATTCCAGAACCATCATTTCAGTTAAATGATTATTATTAAGAGCTGCCAAATTACTAATGCTTTGCAAAGGTAACGATATTTTTAGCTGTATATTGTTATTTACTTTTGACTCAGATTTTTTAATGCTTTTTTTAGCATTTTTGGTTTTATGAGAACTGCACTGAATAATCTGTACAGGATTTTCTTTTATTTCAGCGGCAAGGAAAGGTAAGGTCGGTATTTGGGATTTAAAATGAGGAATCGTCTCATTTATATTAACTATTCCTTTTCTCAAATTTGATAGTCTCACACCTAAACTACCAAAATTTTCAACTTTTCTATGAAAGTTAAAAAGCCTTAATGACAACCTTTTATATGATCTCTGTTCAAACTTAAAAGAATTTTGTATCTGTTTTCTTTTTTCTAAATGATTTGCAATATTATGTCTCCTGACATCTTTTTTTTTATCAGTTTCAACTTTTGGTAATGATTGTTTCGAATCGCTATTCTCTTTTGACTTTACATTCTTGCTTTCTCCGAAATTTCGTAATAATTCTTCCAAATTAACAGTATTATCTTTTTTATCAATGGTATTTTTCTTCTTTATATTCTTTTTTTTGGCCTTTTTGGATCGTTTTTTTGAATCATCAGAATCAGAATCTAAATCGCTCCACAGTTCGTCTACCAATAATAAAGGATCGTCAATAATAAATTCATTGGAAGACTTAATTTCCTTGCTTGCTCTACGACATCGCCTTTCGATTTTACCTTCGGAAATTTTTGATGTTTCCAAATTGGTTAAAGACTTTCCTAAATTCTTATTAATGTAATTTATGTCTTTTACTTCATTATTTAGTTCAGCTGTTTTAGGATTCCATTTGTTTTCTGCGGGTGCACCCGTAGAATTATCTAAAATTTTAAGGGTGGCTTCCTTCAATTTGATAGTCGATTTAAGGCTTTTGCTCGATTTTTTTTCACTTACTCGCTGCTTTAATATTTTTCCTGTCTCTGTAACATTATTCTGAAACTTTCTATTTGAAGAATTTGTGGGAAAACATAAAAACCTTTCGTTTTGCATGGAGTCAAATTTAATGCCTTGTCCATTTTTTGCATCTAATGTTTCCATGGTTTTCAGAGGAGTAGAATCAATATTTAAATCATTTCTTATTAATTTTTCTGTAGCATTTTCCTCTAAATTTGAGTTTATAGGCGCCTCTATATTTTTTTCAATGTTTAATTCAGTTTTTTTAACTAATTTTTTTTCGATGCAGGTTGGAACATACTCCTTTTCTTCGTGACAAATTAAGTCTTTATTTTCACTTAAAACACCTGCTTTCAAAGAATTTGGCAACAGAATGTCGACTGGTGGAGATTTTTTGAATTTTTTATGTTTGTGATGTCTTACTAAGGTTATTAATGGCTCACTATCTGAACTATTTTCATCTTCTCCCCCTTTATCGATTTCACTAGGACTAATGTCTAAAAAATACTTTTTAATTTTTGGGGTTTTTGGTAACTCCTCGTTAGATTTAGTTGATTCACGTAAGGTGAAATTTCTCTTTCTCTTTTTCAATGTATTTCCACTTTTATTATGGATTGTAGATGGAACAGATTTCTTTCCAGCATCTTCTAAAAATTGAGTCTTTCTTTTTATAGAAATATCTGTTTCCTCCATAATTCTCAATGAATTCAATTTCTCATTTGATTTTTGCCTTTTGGTAGTTACATTAGAAGTGCTTATGTCTTTTCTTTTTGAGGTAGTTCTTTCTTTAGATCCATCATTCTTTTTTTCATATTCAAATGGCATTAAAATGGGAATTTCTATTTCATTCTTCCGTGTAGTTCTTCCTCGAAGAGGTTCCTCTTTATCCAATATAGGCATTTCCGACAAATCACTGCTTTTTTGCAAACAAATTTCCTTGTGCAATACTAATTCCTCATTAGAATTTTTTCTATTTGTTTTGGATTTTGGGTAAATTTTGTTCTGGATTAGTTCTGATTCATTATCTTTTACTTTTTTTACATTCTGAAAATGTTCTAACTTATCTCCAGATTCTTGTTCAAAATCTATTAGAGGTTCAGACTCTTCTTCTGTCGAGTACAATATCTGTGAATGTTCCTTAACAGTACATACTTTCGTAGTTTCGTACAATCCCATTTGATTATTATTAAAAGAATTATCATTTAAAAGCCCTGATTCATTTTTAATATTTTCATAATAATTACTTACTGAAGATCTAATATTTTTTGGATTACTTATTAATGTTCCAAGTTTGTCTTCAACTGATGGTCCCGGAATTTTTCTTAGATATCTTGAACTCTCTAACTTTTCATTTAAATTATTATCTTTGGAGTCATTTCCTAAATCTGCAAGTTTTATATCTTTTACAACTTTTGCTGATTTTTTAATTGATGATTCTTTCTCTCTTTCTTTAGTACTTCTTTCAGAACTAGATAACATAGACTTAGTAATTATGAATGATGATTTATTATCATCACTGATACTTTCTTCGTCTTTTTTTGACTTCTTGTCAAAGCTAGTAACATTTTCACATAATTGTGAATTAAACTCTGTTGACTGAAGTGTTTTAATCCTCAGGGATCTTCTTCTTTCATATTTTTCTTTATTTTCTCTTTTCTCCAGTATTCGTTTAGAATTCCGTAAAGTTTTTCGAATCCTCTTTATTAATTCAGTCTTTTCTTTTTCGTTTGATTTCAGTCTCAAAATGTTTTTATTGGGCAATTTTCCCGCTTTCTTATTTTTAATATTACTGTTCTCTGTAATATTTTTCTTATCATCCATATCATTTTTCTTATTCTCTTCTTTAGCATCAGTCTTCATTTTCTTTTTTACAGAAGTTCCTTCAATATATTTTGGAGAAAAATGTGAATCGGCTGTACAGCTTTGAATGAATTCTCTGTTTATTGTTTCTTTATCCAAAATTCTATGAACACTTTTCTTTTTCTGGGTATGGTTCCCTTCCCTTAGGTTTTTTTTCTCCTTTAAATCTGATCTGTTAATATGGAAACTTTCTACTTGATGCGATTTTGAATTCTTAGTTAGTTGTATTTTTCTTTTTTTTTCTGGAATAAAAGTTTCTTTTAAAATATCAGTATTTCCAAGAGAATTGCTCCTCGTTAAAGGTTTATTGTTTTCACATTTTATAGTTTTTTTCTCCTTTTTTACCATATCTTTAGTTAATTCCTCTTCTGAAACACTATCTTTTTTCTTAGTGTAACCAATTATTTTCTTCTTTGCTATCTTCAAAGGCTTTGATGTCGTTTCTTGAGCTGATTCCATAATTGCAAAATCTTTTGTCAACTGAGTAGTTTCTTTGGCTTTACTTTTCCGTTTCGGAGAGCAAAGAGGGGTATTTTCCGAACTTGTATCCGTTGTTGATTTTGAACTATTTTCTTTTTTTACTGTTTTCGCTTGCCGCTGTTGCTTTAGAGCTTTTAATCTCATGAAATTACTTCCAAATGAGACCTTAAATCTTTTCCGTAAAAGTCGATTCTGAAAAATGAAAATTATTTAATTAATTAATTGAAAAAAAGTAATCAAAATGGTGAGTTTTTAAAAGAAATATACATACACTGTGAATTGTGGCTTGACTACGGGTCTTAATTTCATCGAAATTAATAGCCCTACGGGTACGTTTCTCTGGAAGATTGGCTAACATTTTCTGAATGCTTTCCACGTCACCTGGTTTTGTTCTAATGCGATGTTGATAATGATATGGACGCATATTCGAAGTACTTGGTATATTTCGTTTCAACATTCTTCGACCAATTTGTTTTCTCCGCCTGCTGCCAAAAGGACGCCATTTCCTCTTAATCGCCATTGGTGAAGAATACATGGTCAAAAACCATGTTGTATCTCCGCCGCAATCCAACATATGTTTATGCATTTCTGATGAATTCATGCAATTCTTTTTGCACTTGGTACATTGTTCAGGAAAGCTCACATTTGGGACTAGCTTGGCAGTCTTTAGAGAACCATGTGGCAATAAATATCTCTTGTATAAATCTGTTAGTTTTAACTTGGACAAAGAGGAAGAATTTTCGGTTAATTCGGAACTGTCATTCTCTTCGGTTTCACCTCTCTCAAACAGCTTTTCTATTTTTTCATCTTCGAATTCATAATGAGTACACCAAACGTTAGGATGGCTCACCCATTTGTGATCTTCCAATTCCCATAGGTTCGTAAATTTAGTGCAACACGTACCGCAAAGATAACTACGAGGTCTAACCCATTCTCCACTGATTTCTGCTAAATCTATAAAAAGAAATTGTGGTCAGATTTGAATTTCGGAAAGAAATTAGAATATTTTAAAAAATTTAACGATAATAATTAAATAATAAAGTGCTCTGAAATCTGAATAATCTTTTATTATATTTCTGGCTGCAAATCATGAAATGTTAATTTCCACTGAAAATAAAACGTTAAATGATATTTTTGAGGAATTATAATACTCTATATTATATTAATACGTTACTATTATATATTAAATATTATATATATTAATAATATATATTAATATAATTATTAAATTATATTAATACGTTATAAAATTATAACCTATATATTAAATTAAACTGAATACGAAATATTAATCTAATAAATGAACTTCTATTGAACAAACTTTTGGCTTTCCAAAACAATTCAATTCTATTAATATAAACAGTATATAACGTTAGTTTTGTGCAGGGTAAAACTGAAAATTTTATTTAATCCTGACTTCAAATTTTAATTTAATAAATTTTTCAATTGTTTTACGGATAACTAATTTTGAATTGCATGACAGTTTATAAAATATTGATAAAAATAAACAAAGGTAATTACCTGAAGATAATAAGGAAATATCTTCTTCAGTTTCATTTTCAATCATGTTTAACATTGAAAATCCATTAGTCAAATTTTTTTCACTTTTCAAACTACCTTCAGGAACATAAGTTCTTTGGAGGTTATCTAAACTTGTTTGGCGTCTCAGTGTCATTTTTTGACTTCCAGTTACATCTAAACTTCCTTTTCTTCTTTTTAATGTATCTTCATTTGATCTTGGACCTTTGTTGAGCTCAATAACACTCTGTCTTCTGGTCATCATTTTTAGCCCATCTAATGCTTTTGACGTGTTTTTATCAGTTTGCCGTTTTGAACTGAATGTTTCGGTACTCGTCTTTTTCCGTGACTTCATAGATATGTCTAAATTAAGAGATTTTAATGACTTTTTCTCCTCTTTACCAATTTCATTCCTGTTTTTTAAAATTTCTAGGCTCTGGGCTTCTCTACGTAAATTATTAAGAGCATTATTATCAGATGCTCGAGGAACTAGTGAAAGATATTCGGGGAATGTAATCTCGTCGGATGACTTACTGATTTCTTCATTTTTAATTTTTTCAAGTTTTTTAATATTTTCCTTCATGGTTAACTGAGTTTTAATGTCTAGACATGATAAATCCTTCAAATATAAAGCCGATTTGTCTGGATCTAAATAATTTTTATCCCAAAACCTATGTTCGTAGCGATAATTTGTCGGGAAATTGTATTTCTCCCAAAATTTTTGTTGCCAGTTTGGTAACTTTTTAAACTTTTTAGCGGTTGAAGGTAAGGGATTCGGAGTTTTACTTCTTGTCTGGTACGGTGATGGAGATCTCAGATTACGATCAGATGAAATTCCGGTGCTGTCTGACGCCACTATTGATAAAAAATTATTACATTTTGGCCTTGATTGAATAGTTTCTGAAGATTCACCTGTTACATCATTCTGAATAGCATTTCCGTGTTTATCTATTTTTCCATCCAAATGATTTGTCAGATTTTCTTTGATATTTCCAGAAATATGGCTGTAAAACAACATTTCCATTTCAAGGAGTTGCTCTTCTGTTAAATTTTCCCTAGGCGATAATTTCTGCACACTTCTCGGAGATGTCGTTGATTTTTTTAATGGATCGAATGAAACTTCTATTTTTAAATCGGATTTAGTAATTACTGACTTACATGCCTTTTTTTCAATTGATTTTCTGATTTGTTCAATATCTTCACTTTCTTGTTCTTCAAGAGGACTGGCTGAATTTTCTTGACATGATGGAAAATTTGGAATTTCTTCTTTTGTTTTGCTTAGATGAATTAATTTATTATGAGAATATAATTGAGTTTTTTCGCAAAACCTTTCGTCACACTTAACACAATAAGCATATTTATTAGGATGAGATTTAATACAATGCGATTTCAGTTCGTATAAAGACGGTAATTTTTTTGAACAAAATTGGCACTTAGTAATTTGCTTGCTTTTCTTAGGGGAATGAGACTTTTCATGATCCTTGCATTCTGATGTGGAAACAAATGAAGCTTTGCAATACATACAGGCATATAAGAATTTTCCTTTATCATCATGACTTTCTTGTTCAAATTTTGATTTTGTCACACCTATACCAATGAAATCCATTTTTGTTGTTTGTGTAGAAGTTTCCACTAAGCGGTTTGATCTACGTTGTTTTATTAATTTCATTTTATCTGCACTATTTGAACTATTATTAATCACATCTGAATTTATTTTTTCCTCCAATAAATCAATTTCAGCACTTTCTTCACTTTTATTTGTTTTGTTGCTTGACTTTTCTGCTTCATAACTATTAACAACTTCCAAATCTTTCTTGATTTCTTTAGTTAATTTCTTAATCTTACGAGGAGATCTTCTTTTCTTCTCAGGTAATATGAGTGACAATTCTACATTTTTAAGATTTTTTCTAATTTCTTTCTTAGGTTTTGTACTTTCATCAGTCTCTGGTTTTAACAAAAGTTCTTTTAAGGCATTAAATTCAGTAGTATCATCATTAGAAGGAAATTCATCAATATCTGAACCAAATTTACCATTTAATTGCAAGTGCAACCAACTATTGGTATTGCTATTTTCACTATTTTTCTTAGATAAAGAATTCTGATTAATACAATCTAAGGTTTGGTTACTGCCAGTCTTAACACAAAACACATCTGAAAATTCATTTTTTTCTTCTGCATTTGTTATATCACTAATTTTTATTGATGTACTACCTTCAACTTTTGGTGCACTAATAATATCAGAAATTATATCATTGGTTGCATTTTGGGTCATTTCAACCACATTCTGAGATCTTTTAGCAAGCATATCAGCTAATTTATTAATTTTAGAGCCAGCTTTAAAATTTTTCTTGTTTTTTGATACTGTAGAACTGCTTTGTAACGGAAAGGTTAATGGATATCCACACTGTTTATTGAATATATCTTCACCACTTATATCGCCTGGATCAAATGTTTGCATTTGATTATTTAGGGAACACTTCAAGGTGGAACTTTTGGCAGTGAATAAAGGAATGTTTACAATTGTGCCATGCTCTGTTGCATTTGAGTTTTTTGCAGATGATGATGCAGCTTCCATAGCAATTTGATTCATTCCATTTGCTTTTACATTTTCATGATTTTGGCTTTCCCCTTTAGTCTCAGAATTTGCAGTTATATCATGTCTGTCTGATGGTGACATGTTTATATTTTTTCACCTGATTTTAATTTCTTTGATAGTGGCAGCATTCAGACACTAATCCTAAAAAATAAATTACCTTAAGAGCCTTCATAATGATAATACAAACAAAAAACCAAAATATATATTTATTAAAATGATGAAGTTAATAAGAGAAAAAAACATCTTTGAATTAATCTTAAAAAAATATCTTTAGCATAGCAACTTATAATTGTCATAAGAAAACGATACTGAATTTTTTAAGGATGAAAAGACAACATTTTAATTAATAAATAATAATTTGCAACCACATGCATTTCAAGATAGAACAAGGCAGGGAAGGATTTTAGTTTTCCAGACTCATATTTAACATTCATTCATTTAATTCTCTAAAAAGACAAGCTAATTTATATTCTTTATTTTCATTACCTTTATTTCTGGTCTATCTAGATTTTAAGATTTCAAATTAATGTTCACTCAAAAAACTCATTAAGCAAGCTTTTTTTGAAAAAGAATGGTCGCCATTTTGTCTCACAAGCATAAAAATTAAATTTGATTTACGAGGAATAAAGTTATTCATTACCCTTTCATATTTGTCCTAGTCCTTTCACTAAATACGAATAATGTGAATACGAAAAGATGGTTTTTTACATTAAAAAGTAAATAGTAGGCTATATTTATCAATTAGAGAATTAGCATTTTTCTGTTTATTATCGCCCTATATTTGGGGGAAAAACAAATAGCAGCTTCCTTTTAGCCAGATCCTAAGAATACCAACCTTAATATTTTCATAAATTCTAGGGCACTATGAAACTTTGCGGTTGTTTAAATGTACCGTAACTTTGAATTTCACAAAATACTGTATAATAATTTAAAATATTCATTATAATTTATGTAATTTAATATTTTAATATTAAGAATATTTCTGATATTTTGAGATATGACGGAAAAAAACCAGGGCGTCTTCGTTAGGAAAAATAAACAGAAAACCCTGAACATGGATGAACTACATGAAATGAGCAATAAGGTTTGTCAATTTTAATTTTGTTTGAATTTAGTAAGTATTAAAAACAATTAATTTATTTTATTGAAGAAAATATTAATAAAAAATAAAACTTTTTCTTAATGTAATAGTGATAATAATTAATGTTATAAATTAATTTCTCATCTTTGATCATATTTTTCTGTTCTGTCTGGTACTTTATAATTCCAGTTACTTATGTTAAAAAAACTTTATAAAATTTTTATTAACCTTCATAAAGCGTTGAAAAGACTTTATGTTTCCAATAATTTTTTTAAAACGATTTTTCAGTTTTATTAAATTACATTCAAAATATTGATTGTAGTTCGCTAAAAAGATATTTTTCTATTATGGAATTGCTTAATATCATCGCTGAAAATAATTTGGTTACCATAATAATTACAACATAAATTGTTATTGTAATCTAATTCTGAAAAAACTAATTTTTTAGGAATTAATTGAAAAAGTCCTTCAATTAGAGGCGTACAACATCCAGTTGAAAAACTTACTGCAAAAAAAATGTCTTGAAGAAAACAGTGATTTTAAAACAGAGAAAAAGAAAAAAAAATTTAATTTTGACAGGTAGATCATTTGGATTAGATATTTTCAATACATTAATTATTTTATTTTAAAAGTATTAATGCCCTGAATATAGTATTGCAATATACAATCAAATGATATAAAAATATCATTTTTAAAAAAATATTCAGGTTCATTTAAACATTAGTATGTTATATGAAACTAAAGTATTTAGTTTAGTCTTATTTTGTGATATACCTTGAAAGCCTTTCAGATAAGGTGTTTCCTGCTAATTGTTGCATTACATTTTATGAAATATATTTATTTATGTATTTTATGTTGGTTGTTTTATAAAATATATATTACTTGAAAATCATTCTGTAAAACTCCTTATTTTTACAATTGTTGAGTAATTATTTTAAATTTATTGATTCTATTGTTAAGAACCAAATCAATGCTATTTAAAATTTTTCACATAGATAAAATAATAACAATGAGAAATTTTATCAAAACAAAAATATATATATATGTAATTTCATAATTTAAAAAATTATTTGAATGTTTCATATTTTAACAATTTACATATAAAATCTAGTAACTGCCAATTTTATATAGCTAATTATTTCTAATTAAATACTAAATTTTTAGTGTTACCAAAAGACATGTTATGCTTAAAATTTATTATCTTGGATGGGATTGCCAAGGCTATGTAACTCAAGATGATACTTGTAATACAATTGAATTTTATATATTCAAAGCTCTGGAACAGTGTTGTCTTATTGAAAATAGAGAAACATGCAACTATCATAGATGTGGTAGAACGGATAAAGGAGTTAGTGCTTTTTGTCAAATTATTTCAATTGGTATGTTATTTAGTATTGAAATTATTTTAATTTTTTTCCCAGGAACTAATATTTTACAAGAATATTTATTTTATTATTTCAGATCTAAGAAGTAAATTATCCCAGCCAACCAAAGATAACTGCAAGGATGAATTACCATATTGCAATATGCTTAATCGTATATTACCTAATCATATTAGATGTTTTGCATGGTCACATGTTGATGACAATGTTAGTGCTAGATTTGACTGCTCTTTAAGAACATATCACTATTACTTCCCTGAAGGGGATTTAGATATTTCTGTTAGTATAAGTAAAATTATTCTTTTGCTTGCATCAGGACAAATTTATTAATTTAAGTATGTTTCTGAACAAATTCTTTTAGGATGAATAAGATTTTATTTTTATTCTTTATTGTCTCTGTTTTTAAGTATTTTTAATTGTAAAGTAAAATATGAAAACTTCTTTTGCAGTTAATGGAACAAGCTGTAAAACATTTCATTGGTGAACATGATTTTAGAAATTTCTGCAAAATGGATGTTGGTAATGGAGTTACTAAATTTATCAGAAAAATCAAATCAGCTGAGATTAAGCCCTGCACTTCAAAATGTGAAGATGGAGGTAGATAATTTTACAGTTTTTATACAATAACAAATCTTCAGATAAATAATATTTTATCTTAGATTCATAATAGCAAAATTTATCAAAGCCAATTTTTTTACATTTTAAAACTTAATTATTTATAGCATATTAATTTTTTAATCTTTATCTTATAAATTTTTCCAAATTATAATATTTCATTCATTAAACAATTATAGTAATAGATTTACCTAGGATTCCTGATTAGAAATTAAATTTGCTATTACAGGATATAAAATGTATAAACTTATAATTGAGGGAAATGGTTTCTTATGGCACCAGATTAGATGTATTATGGGCATACTCTTATTGATTGGTCAAAGGAAAGAGCCTCCTGATATTATTCAAAAATTACTTGAAGTTCAAAAAAATCCTAAAAAGCCACAATATTCAATGGCAAATCATATTCCTCTTACTTTATTTGGTAGTGAATACAGTAATGTAGACAAGTGGTGGAATATTAATGACAAGGAAATAATTCAAATTATTAAGGAACTGCAAAAGCAATGGACATTTTATCATATTAAGTACGTTCAAAATGTTAGATTTGCTTCTAGATAAAATATTACAATATTATTATCTTTTAATATTTCTCTATGAGATTAATTTAAAAGTAAAATAACTGTTAATTGTTCTAGAGATGTAATGATAAAGGAAATGATTGATGAATTGTTTAAACTTATGGAAAAGCCAATAACTATGAAATGTCAATCTGAACCACTATTGGATGGATTAAGATCAAAAGTATACAAGCCATTATTTTCAAGAATGCAATGTGGTAAGAATTTTTTTGACTTTCCTTTAATTTGTTGTTTAAGTTTAGTGTTTTAATTTTCAGTTTGTATAATTTAATTTAAAATTTTTAAAAGTATTAAAATTCTAAATAATTTGAAATTTTTTGTCTAGAAAGTTTAGAAAATAGGATTGAGCATTACATTAAAAGAAGAAAGATTATGAAGCTAAATAAAAATGAAGAGACTTGAAATTTAAATTGAAAAAGGAGCACAGCAGCGGAAACCAAATAAATTGGTAAGAAAAGCATAAATATAAATAATAATTTTTTTTCACTGATTGATTTATATTTAATAAAACTATTAAAAGAAAATATTAATGAATTTATGCAAATTTAAATTTTAATTGAAAGAATGATACCTTTCGCAATTAGATTACTCATTCTTGCAAAACTCATTTATCTCATACTTAACAAATGTAAAAAAATACGACTGAAAAAATTCATTTGATAGGCTTACTTATTTTTTTGTCGTTTCTTCTAATTATTTGCGAAACATAGTTTAATTATTTATTTTTTAATATTATATTTTTTTATATTTTTATACTATAGATATAGTATATTTAATTGTTATAAACATTTTATAATATATCCATGTTTGAGGATAAACTTCAAAGCTAATATTTTCCTTCACCGTTTTATTTGCATTTAAATGAACTTAAAATAATTATTATATATAATAATTTAATTCATTAAATTATTCTTTTAGGAATTAATCAAGTTCAATGAGAAATTATGCAATGATTTTATCATGTAATATTTGTATCAATCTCCGGACGAGATCTTTTCCTCGATACAAAGATGTTCTAATTTTATTTCTCAATATAATATTTGATTAGTAGCAGTATCTGTGTTTCATATAGAAATAAAACAATTATTCCAAGTTAATTATTTATAGAATCAGTATAAAGGTTTACAAACATTTTTAATTATTAATATGAAATTCATAACGTTAAAAACATGCCTGATTATTTTTGTAACATAATATATATGCTTTCCTCCAAATAAAAGTTATGAAGGTCATATCGTTATATTAATCATTATATTATTTTGGCAAAAACATGTGTTAAATTTATAGGTATTTATTAATGCGAATGGAATAAAATTAATTTTAAAAAATACAAAAAAATTTATTAGGTTTCAATATATCATATTTATATATTTGTTTTTTAAAATCATAAACAACTAAATAAATTCTTCAGTTCTATATTTTGAGATAGATCTGGGTGCGGGCTTAGGTTTCATAATACCTCGCTTTAAATGATTGAATTCGGAACTCAAAGTTGTTAATTTTGTAGAAGGAACTCCAGCTTTTCGTTCAAAATTTTGTTCTACGATGGAGAGCAGATGATCAATGACAAATCGCAAGTTTTTGTCAATTAATTGTACCTTTAAGAAAATATTCTAATATATAATAAGTTTATAATAAAAAATAAATTCGAAATTTTGCTTCCATTAAAGCTTTTGACAAGTTTTAATCTGAAGTTTTGCATATATGATAATTCTTTTATTTTTTAATAATATTTTCTAAAAATAACTTCCAGATTACTTACTTCAGTTTCTTGGATATATGTGCGAGAAGCATTTTGAAACATTTTCAATTGTGTATAAAATGCATCGTACAAAACATCTTCAATAACACAATGCAAATCTTGAGAATATAATCTCAAACAATCTTCAAAAAAGCCCATAAATAGTTTTGTGAATGCTACTGTATTGGAAGTAAGCTCAAGCCAGCAGTCGCCTGAAAAATGAATGAAGTGAAGTAGATCAATTAGACAAATTTAATTAAAAAATTATCTTATTTTTTACATTTATTTTCTAAAACTTAAAAAAATTAATCATTAATATCAGACAGTATATAACAACAGAAAATTGATATATATGTGATATATGCACTTTTTATATAAATAAATATTAATTTCCATTGACATGTATATCACAGATTTAATATTAAATTAAATTACCTTTAACATAAGTAGATATCATTATCAACCCGAGGCCATTTAGTTCTTGAATCAATTTATTTAAATTGCTCTTATTTTGCATATTTAAAGGGCGCCATTTTTCATCCACTGATCTGTGTTTGATTGATTCCACTAATTTATCCTTTGCATCTTGCAATGTTACGGTTATTGATCTATGCAACATTCCATCCACTTGATACCTCAAATCTAAGCCAAACTGACAAAGCTATATTTAAATTGAAATTTGTAAAATTTAAAATTATAGTTCATTAATATCTTAAATAAAACTAATTTTACAGGAATATTTAAAAAGTACCTGAGTATTCTGATTTCGTAATAGAGAAACACATTCAGATATAACAGTAATACTTGTCTGAGGCACAAAAACTTGTTTTATAACATGAGATATAAATTGTGTGACTTGAGTATTAGTCCATACTATTAAAGCTGCACTACAAGCAGGCAATGAGGGAAAAACCTTTTTAAATTCTTTCACAATATTTATGAGAGTTCCATAAAATAAATCTGCCAATTGTTTGGTGTATAGAGAAGTGGCTCCTTCTCTTTTCACATATTTCAATTCTTTTTTCATAATACTACTGCATAGTTTGAGTAATAAATCGCAGGCCTGAAAATATAATAAGCACATTTTTTAATTTTATACCTTGAAAATAGCAATTGAATGAAATGAATAAGTACAATAGAATATTTTTATATATTGTTAGTTTTTCTCCTATCTTGATTCTTAGCCACCAATAATTTAAAAAATGTTAGTAAAATAAATTTATTGCAATTTTAAAATTCGCATGGTACCTGAGTACTTTTATTAAAGGAATTAAGCAGGCGTATAGCTCTTCTAGCAGCGCGAAGACCACCTTGAAGGCTTTTATCTGGAGATACCTCTATCTCCTTTAATAAAACATCAATTAAATTTTTTTTTCGGCTTTGTATTTTAGTCCTAAAAAAATATTATAATTTTAATTATTTTCTTGTTTACAGCTACGCATGAAATAATTTTTAAATCAAATGATTAATAATTTATGCTATATTTATAGATTTTCTTGACTTTTACTTAAGTTGGATATTTTTACTAAATGTCCTTTACTCACATTTTCTTGCCAAAGAAAATTTATGAATCATGGATCTTTTAAAATAACCTGATGAAAATAAATAATTTGATTTATAACAACAATTCACACATTTTTATCATTACACTTTTTATACTTAATTTAACTTTTAATTAATGCAATTTACCTAATTTCAGAAAAAAGAGGTTCCTTTTCATTTATGTCAATACTAGTGCAATATTCCTGACATTTCATAAGAAGTTCTAAGGCCATTTCAAAATGTCTTTCTGCAATTAAAACATCTAACTCTTCAGGGCTTTCTAAAACCCATTCTGGAATATTTAATTTTTGCACAACTAAGTCATCATCAAATATAGTTGGTGAGTCAATACTGGAAGTTCTTGATGGGGAACCAGTACTATTCTGAGATTGAATAGCCTCTCTTTTTGCTTGTTCAGATGAAAGCTTAGCCCTTTTGGCATGATCAAAGTGTTCCAGCCACTCTTTCTGAAAAGGACGACTTTTATAAAAATCTGCTTAAATATAAATTTTTATCTAGCAGATAAGCTCACATATTACCTTTGAATTATTATTTAAACACTGAAATAATCTAGTATCTGGATATGCCAGAATTTTAAAAGCCATTTTTACTGATCCTAAATCCCTTACATTAACAACTGCCAAACTTATTAAATCATACATTGCATACATTTTATATCTAACTGGACCTCTCCTAGAACCACATAAAATATTTTATTATATATAAATATTTCTTCCTTTTTCTAATTTATCTTTTTATATTTTCAACATTTTGCCAAACAAAAAAATTATAATAAAATAAAATTATTAATAAAATTTATAAATTTACTAGGAAAAATATTAAAATAACTTTTACAATTCACAATACATAATCCTATAGGGAAAAGAAGAAAATAGATTTATTAGAAATTTTCTTTCTATGACAGAAAAAAAGCTCAAAAAACTAGAATTTGAGAACAAAGATAAAAAGTGCTATTCTTAAAGAAATCCTATAATTATAAGATTCTTGTTGCAATATAAATTTTTTGTTTATTAATCTCCAAACTGCAGCTTTCCAACCAAAGAGTGAAAAAAAGAGGAGAAAATAAATTATTTTGTTTACCACTTTTCATCCATAAAATTATATGTATAAATGTATGTTAAAACAATATATAAAAAAATTAAATATTTTTATATTAGATATTTAATATGACTAATTTAAAAAATGGTTAGACTTTTTAGTGATTTTATATTAATTTGTTTCTCACCTATTAGAAATCCAAGAAGTTAGCATAAGAGCATCAGAGAATAAATATGCATGTGTCCTCTGAAGTGGTGTATTTTCAATAGGATCTAATTCTAAAACATCTCCCTCAAATATCAAAATTCGTTCTTTTGACTCTAATAACCCTGTACAGCCTTCTACCTTTTCCATAATAGATGTCAAAATTCTAATTCTATCTTCCTCTTTGTTTTTAAAATTTGATTTGTCAGTATCCTAATTTGAAAAAATATCAGCATAAAAATTTAAAGAATTTGCTCCCTCAGGAACTTAGGTTAGGTTACATAGATTAAAAAGAAATCTCACTTAGGTTATAATAAAAGGAAATAATATAAAACTTGTGATACCAACCTCTTTATTAATGGTTTTTTCATGTGCAAGATTGATTATTGAAGTATCCAAAATATTTATATTAGTTGTTTCTAATAATGATTTCTGCTCGGTCAATAAGTGTGACAATTGGTACATCTCACTTTCTAAATGTGTTATTTCTTTAGCAGTTTCAATGAACTGCATGTAATTCCTATAAACATTTTTCTTCAGCATAATATTCGTAGATTCGGATAATGCCTGGATTGTTTTCCGTTGCTGCTGCAACTCTTGTCCACCGATGCATCTCTGTGCAAGTTCTCTGACAACTGCAAAATAATAAGAGAAACTATTTTGAATACCATATCCCATTACATTTTGTTTTTACGCTCAGTTCATTGAAAATATTTAGTAATCTAATAAACTATTATTTATTTGTAGCTAATCTATTAACTGCCATAATTATTTTTTAGCTAATAAGCTTAAGCTAAGATCCAGAAAAAGATAATGAGAAAAGTATTAATTACATTTTTCTGCATTAAAATCATTTGCGTTTATTTTCTCAACTAAACTGTCCACCATTGTATATTTTTATACATCACCTTAAGTGCAATATAAGTGATAGCAAAATTATTCTTGCTTTCGTTCAGAATGACTTTCAAAGTTTTTTATAGATTTCAATATTAAAACTTTTCTCTTTTTTCTATAATTTCAATATAAATTTTCCAGAGAAAAAATTCCAAATTTAAAATTCATTTTTTAATAAATATTTATAAGGGAATGTATTTTGATCGTGGTCAAACTAATAAAAACGATCACATAACTGGTCTTTTAAATAAACTGTCAATATTTATTGAAAATATTCACATGGAATCGAAGGTTAATTATAAGTCCATATTATCAATATTTCCCTTTTATAAAAATTTTTAAGTTTCCTCATGTTTAGCTTGTTCTAATAGTTAAGTTCTAAAAGACCCTTTTTAAGCGAAAGGCTTAGTATTCGAATTCCAAAAAGTTAATTAAACAGAAATAGTATTGTAACGTGTATTGTAAGGCGCAATTAATCCTCAGGAAACGTTTATAATAAATTAAAAAATAATCTCTTATGTAACAGCATAATTTAACTACTATAAATTTTATTTAAATAGCATGTTATTTTCATTAATATAACCATATATTTAAAATTGATTTTCAGAGAATGTACGGTTAACAGTACACAGCCACTATAAATTGGAACACATTAATGGAAGGTTTTCTTTTCATTTTCAGTTTCAATGTTTCTCTAAGCGCTTTATTCTAATTATTTTGTCACGATTTAAAAATTTTATAAAATCACATGCTGAATATAAAGCCTTTGCTGAAAATTATTTCTTGCTAAATAAATGCTCCCCAAATCAGTTCAATAACTCAGATGAAAATAACATATTATTAATATTTTCTTAACATTAACTTTCAAATAAAAATATTTTTGTAATTTCTCATCCTTTACAAGCCTTGCAACGAAATTCACTTTTCATGCTTAATTGATTTTTGATTTTAAATTTATGAAACATTAGAAAATTAATTAAAACATTTATATCTTTAAATATTTAAAATTATTATCACTTTTTAAAAAAAGGACGACAACAACTTCTTGGTCTGCTAAATTTTTTGTGGTGAATCAAAATTTTAAATTTTTCAATTTTTTAAAATTGAATTTAAAATTTTATTCAAGAATAGGTCAGAATTTTTTAGCATAAATAGAAAAAATAGCAAATGAATTGAAGCTTAAAATACATAGAATAAGACAATTTTCAACTGAAATTTCATTATTAATTCCGAGGTATAAGTCAATGAATTATTCAAATACCGACAAGCTAAATTAGCACAACTTAATATTGTTCAAAGATAAATCATTAATATCTTCACTAATAATGAAAACTAAAATACTAATTTCATGAAGAGACCTAAAGCGACGATAAAATGTGCAATTCATAGACACTAATTAAAAGTGTGCAAAAAATAGAAAATTCCAATCACATAGTTATAAGCTTTGATATTTAAATGGTTACCTAAATAGTGAGTATAAATTAGTGGAATTAACGGGAGAGAGGATTATAATGAAGTACATTTTATCGTCCCCTGATTAAATAAAATTTTAACTATTAGTTTTTCTAACATTAAAATTTTTTGATCACGAGAAAATTTGCCAGTAAATTTTCTCGCTCATGTCCTCATACTTTATTTAATCAAATTATAATAGTAATTACGTCTAAAAATTATTTCATTACAGCATAAATTTTAATTACTATTAATATATATTTTATAATTTTATTATAAATTACTTAATATAAATATTTTAAGATGAGGATTTTTATATCAAATGTTTAATAATCAATTGCTAAATAATATCACTGAAATTTGCAGAAGAAAAGAGAAAATAAATAAAATTGAAGATTTGTAAACAAGTACAACATATTTCAACATATTTAGTAAATTTCTTTTTTCAAATGACTTAGAATCAATAAAATTAATCATAATTTATAATACTTTTGATATGATCAAATTTAAAAAAAATCATTTTACAATTAATATTATTTTTAGTGTCTTTTTTTCTTTTATCAAATAATCCAACAATAAATAACTTAAAAATAAAACCGCTAAAAGCGATAAATCTTTGTTATCCAGATTGATAAAAAAATTAAATCTATCACAGACCATTTATTATATTTTCATGATTTATAGCCTTTATTTCAAATATTATATAAAGTGTCTCTATGCCTAATGCTTAACGTATGAGGATTTCTATAGGTTGCAGTTGGTTGTCTGGTTATATTCGCCATAGCACAACCCATGGCCAATTCCAGTGCACGGCAGAATGTTTGGAACCAGAGCCAGGGCCATGGTGAAGACAATATACCATCACTTTTTATTTCCGTTGCCTTGGAACTATGAAGACTAGTTGAATTAGTAGAGGATGACGACAGAGATGCATAATGAGGTTCCGGCATACCTGAAATAAATGTGAAAAAGTAAAATTTCGAATGCATAGCAAAAAAAGTTCGTGGTCATAATCGACTGACTTTTTTAATCCAAATTAAAATGATTGGCCTACCATAGGGACCATAAATCCTTCCCATATTGCTTAAGCATAGCATGAGACCCCACATAGCCGTAATGTAAGTTACATTTAACACCCATTCCACCTTTGATTTTCTTATTTTTTCAAGTTCTTCTTGCGTAGCAGTATCTGCTGATAAAGCAGCTCTATTGACGTAAGCAATATGATTAAGTATAGCACTCAGGGAGACATCAGTAGTCTACAATGAGAAATGTTTCTTAATTTAAATCTAAAACTGAAAATCTTATAAATTAATTTTTCGATTAATTTTTTAGCAGCTATTTTATTTTCATTTGACAGTCATAAAAAATAAACTAATAGTAACATTTAAATTTTAAATGACTAATTGATCTTTTATGTATTGGAATTACATTAAAATCCTGATTTCCATACTTACTTTGATATTACTTCGATAAAATTTCATTCTTTTTTTTTCTGCAAAATTATATAATGAAAACAATAATCCATCTAACAATTTAATTCAGAATTACCGTGTTTTCCTGAGGCAGAAGACTTTCTTGTATTGCATTCGTATTATCTTCGTTAAACTTTTTTTTCCATGTTAAAGATCTCGCTTTTCTTCTATCTCTCATATTCGGAGAGGAATTGTATGAATCATCTTTGCATTCTACTATATCAGAAACTGCAGACGAATCACTACTGCGTCTAGTTGAATATGTATCAACTGTTAAATTACAATTTTCGCTGATGCTGTCTCTGTTAATTGAGATACAATTTAAAATGCCTCAAAATTAACGGAAAAAACATAAGTAAATAAAAACTTCAATTAATTTCTTAAATACTAAAGATAAAAATTTGTTTCATAAATCCTTATACCTGTAATTATTTCTACGATTTCCATAGTCACTCCTTCGATTTGAATCGTTCAAATTTTTACTGTTTCTTCCCTTTTTTTCCTTGTCGTTTTTCTGTCTAAGTGATTTTTCCTCTGCACACGAATGATTTTTATTTTTTTTACTATCGTTTTTTGAATATGCCTTAAGGTCAGCTTTTTCTTCTATCGTTGAGCCATGTTTTAAATCTTCTTCGTTAACAGAATCATAATCCAATTCTCCATCATTGCTGTCACTGATGTTTTTTTCACTTCTAATCTCTGAACAGTTGCTTCTGCTAGCATTTGATATTAGTATATCAGGTATCAAGCTAGAAATGTTTTCAGAAAAATTATTCTTTTTTTTCATGTCTTCTTCACTTGTAGGTCTTTTGTCACTTAACGATCGCTGATGCTCATCGGTTTTAAATTTGCCACTCTGAATTTTGGATTTGAATTCCTGGATGTCTTTCGTAGTGACAAACGTTTCAGTATTCTTTAGAGTTTCATTATTCGGTTTTGAGGGGAAATCAAATCTGTTTGACTTGAAAGTTGTGAATCTTGACGGTGGTGATTTTGACAGTTGCGATTTCACTATCTTAGAATTGCCGAATGGCTCCTGACTTTCATCATTTTGTTCTATTTCAGGGCAACTTTTCAAAGACAATTTCGGTTTAAGATTAAACTTCTGAGTGTTTCGAGTTTGATTTTGAAAAGACGGTGCTCTTGCCAATTGCTGAGGACTTCGTTCATCTCCTGAAGATCCAGCCACTACAATCAATGAAATTTGCATATATAAAAGTTTATATTGCATATATAAATATATATTTGTATACATATATATATTCTATTTTAGAATGTATTTTTAAAATTTCATAGCTATAATTTGAAATCATTGATTTCGTGTTTGAGTAAAAATAAGAAAGCTCATCTGAATCTTTCGTTCAGACAAATCAAATTCTACAATTTTATTCGTAAAAAAGTAGTTGACGAACATAAAAAACAAGTTTCACTTACTCTCTTCCAACATTGGAATACTCTCTGATTCTAGAATTCTTGAATTTCCATCATTTCTGAAACCTAAAGTAGATGTGCTTGTATTATCTTTCTGATGAATCTTGGGTGCACATAAGGTTGGTAGCAAGGCCGTAGTCACAGAACCCGCCAAATTATTGTGCGGTGCCAGCATTGCCAGCTGCATTATACCTAAAACAATTTAATTTTTTTTACAATGCATGGTTCCTAATGATTAATTCATATCTCATTTAAAAATTAAAATTAAAAATTTATTTACAAAATTTAAGTTTGATTTGATATTTTTTTTGAAAAATTTTTTATTTTAGATCAATAAAGCTTTAATTATTTTTAATGAAAAATTCATTATATATATTTTTTATAGGTAAGAAGAATTAGCAGTTGGAAGATAAATAAAAAAAATTTGAATCAAATGCTCTGTAAGAACATAATTAGATTGAATTAAAAAATTAGAATTATTATAATATTTGAATAAAAGAAATCACATCAGTTATTTTCAAGGATTTAAATCAATAAAAAGGAACAAAAAAATTAAGATACTATAAATTTATGGAATGATGACAATAGATTTTACCCTTGTGATTTGGATCTGGTAAATCTCTATGCTTAAAACCTCCTGGTATATTCCTTATTATTGACATAACTTTATACCCACTGTAGAGAAAACTGCAACACAATACAACTCCCCAGCTAAGAAATATGTATTGTATCACATATTTTACTATCTGAAATTAATATTTATTTAAGAATTATAATTGTCATTTTTATCATAATTTATCAGTAAGGCTCTAAGCACAATTTTTGAAACGAACCAATAAGTTCTCATGAGAAGCAACAATTATATCCATTCCAATTGTTAGCATGAAATGAGCTGCAACTATAAGAGACAGACAGGATTTCCGTCTCAAACTTTCTGGTCCAATTTTTAATTGCGTTAGTTGCAAGAAGGCCATTTGAACCAAACAAAAAGCTGATATTATGCTTGGAAAGCCTAAATCCCAAATAATTTGACCCAAAATTTTTGGCATCGTCTGAAATATATAGAAAAAAAAGGGTTCAGTTACTAAATAGTAATATAATAAATATTCAAGATGAAGAAAATATTTTTTTTTCAATTGCAGAAACTTTACTAAACTTTATAAAAGTTTCAAATAATGTTAAATAGTTTATGTATGTGTAAATATATAATTTTTTACTATTTGAAAGTAATCCAAGCTACCATGCTCACGTTTTTTTTAGCGAAATATTAAAATCATTTAAATTCCAAAGCTCTAAAATACAAAATCAATAATCTGTCACAAAATCACAATTCCATTTGGTTTTTATTATGTTAGTATAAATGAATCCTGTGCATTTTGAAAATTTTGATCGATAATTGATTTTACGAATTTTATCAATATTGTGAATTCAAAATTTCTGAAAATTAGGAATTAACCTCTTTTAAATTGTATGGATCAATGAACAATGATCCTGCCCTCGATACTCCTAAGAGACATAGGAACCCATTGATAGTTGACATGAAAGGTCTACTTGTAATGAAGGATCTGAAATGTTAAATTTGACAGATATGAAAATAAATTTTAATCTAAAATCTTCAAAATCTGATTTTTTGATGACAATTTTTCTTATATTCCTATGATTTTAATTCATTCCTAAATATAAAAAAACTTTTTTTAATATCGACTTTCCTAATTATCATTTTTTTTACATTTCATAATAATAAATAATATATTTTTCAATAATTACTAATGCCTTTAACCAAAGGAAAATTATCTTACATAGCTTCGAAAAACTTATATATTATTTGAGTTAGTGATTTTCCTGTAACTTGAAAGAACTAGTTGTTTGAACCAATTCTTATATCTGAACTCTTAATTATGCATTATGCACTCTTAATTTTATCATTCTTGTTTCAAAAGTTTATGTTTCCCAGTTCTAATATAATTATTTTCCCTGATCTTTAAAATGAAAAATTATAATATTTTCTAAATCAAAAATAATTATTTAAATTAAAACTTAGATAATATAATTATTATGAAATACAGTTTAAACAAAGCTATATAGATGAAAAATTTTTTTCGTATCAAGTTGATTGCTATAAATATACATATCACATTGAACTCATTATAAAATTATCAACTTTCCTTTGTTTCAATAAATTTATAAAGAATACATGACAGGTAACTTAATTCAAAACAAAACTTTTAATATAGAGTAGGGAATCAAATGAAATTTACCTTAAATTCAAAATTGAAAAAAAAGTATAAAAAGCTAATATAAAAAATAAACAGCCAAAACCATATGTATGCAAGATGAAACCCCATTTGAGCTCTCTTCTGATGAGATCACTTATTTTCTCCATATTAGTACTGGTAAAGGTTTTTTCGGTATTGGCAGATACGACAATAACGTTGTTGCTGGAATTGTTTAAGTTAGGCGAATCAACAGTGTTATTTAAGCTCGTCGCTAAAAAAAGAAAAAAATTTTAATTTTAAACTGTTTTATTATTTACTTGAGATTACAGGCAAGATTCTCAAATTTCTGCTCTCTTCAAGTATTTTTCATCAATCACTAATTTTAGCACCTTAATTTTTTGCATCTCATCAAATATATTTCTGCAACTAATAAACATGATGAAATTATATATGATCCTGCAGTCAAATTTTATAAAGGCTTTTGTAATTTGGAACCGTTAAAATAAGCTTCTTAGCGTTTTTTAAATGATTGTTCGAACGATGGGTATAATGATATAACAGTGATTCTCAAAAATATAATTTCTTTTACGCCGCATAAACGGTTTGTTTATAATTTACAAATTTGGGTGGATAATATCGACACTCTTAATAAAAATATATTTATATAAAAAATGTTTTTGAAATACATCGAGGTTGAATAAATGGTAACAGATTCATTAGAATTTATCATCTGATTCGTTCACACACATATATGTCACTGAATATATCCTTCATAATATTTAATTTGATCGGATATTTTTTAATTTTTAATCGGAAGAATTAAGAAATAGGAGCAAAGACCTACTGTTTTGGAATAAGATGGCAACAGGTAGTGTAAAAATGTTTTCCGTTTGTTTCTTCATATTATCCATTGCAAGTATCTTCCACTTTTTAATCGTAAACGTAGGTCACACAGTACAAGAATAAATTTAACGCAGTGCAGCTGAAAATATTCACCAGATAAAACATTGTCATTTCATACCTAAAAAGCAATAAATGCAATGTAAATTTTTTTTCATTCTAAACAATTAAACTGAAGGGTTTGGTATAAACCTTCGTAATATTGTTTTCCGGACCAACGGAATTATGAGCTAAGCTACGTTTTTTAAAAAAATGCATACCAAACGGTAAAATGTTTGATTCTTTTCCATGAATTTTAATATTTTTGTAAAATCGAATAATTTATGTTTATATTCACATCACTAATTTTCACTGAGTGAATTGCTGCTTTAACTTATATTCACTTTGGAAATTAAAACTGGAGATAATATGTTTTGTGAATATGTTCTAGCCGGAACTACTTATTGATTTCTCCAGTATATTTTCGTCTCGGCGCACTTTTCACGTTCATCTCTCCGTCTCACTCTTTTGGAGCTTATCAAGGTTTTTCCTTTCAAACCAATGAAACTCAAAACGCTCTTCGAGACTCACTAATTTTAAGAAATTTTTCGTTTAAAGAAATTGATTCAAAAAATCGAAGTAGAAGAATTTATAAATATGTTCTTTTATTTTTTTTATTTTAATGAAAACCAAGAAAAAATATAAGTTTGATAGATTCGTTATATACCAATAATAATAAAAACTTTAAATATCGTTAAAAAAACTAGAACTGCTAAGGTAGCAATGCATGAAACCGTAATGAAAATACTGCGTAAATAAAAATTAAACAGAAAATCAAGAGTCTACATAACATATGAATGCTTTCTGCAAATTATTATTTTTAATATGAGCCCCTTTCGATGGAATTGAAAAATAAAGCTAAATAGTATTTTTATATGCAGAACTTAACTAATATGAAATTTTATTTAAACAAACATTATGGCATTGAATTATTTTGTTCAGATTTTTCAGAAATAAAAAATCTTTCTGACAAATATATACATACATATTCATGTATGTGATTATGACAATTTTCGTTCAAATCCCTTGATCAAAATACATGTGACAAAAGTTACTTAATTTAAGATTTTGGAGTGAAGATTGTTACTCATGCTAATAATTGTCAAATGGCGCTAAATAAGGTAAATTAATTGAAATAAAATAAAGCATTTATATAGCGTCTGAAAAGTTAAACTCCCTTTCCTTTATATAGCGTCTTAAAACTTAAACTGCCAATAATGGATGAGGAAAATAATTCAAAAATGATGCATGAATGAAAGAGAAGGAGCAAGTAAATTATTTTAAAGGTCTGTTCAGAAAAAAAATTTTAATTCGTCTTGTAGTACATTTTTCTTTTTTTCATGTTGTCAACAAAAATTGCACGTTCAGAAATCATTTATTTTTATATATAAACTAAATGTAAATATTTTTCTTTCATTTCATGACATGCTATAAATTTGCAAATGGATATACTCAGTTGATAACAACGCGTGTCATATAATTCATACAAATTTTATTTTTAAAATTAATTTTGAATGAAAAACGTGAAAGACATACATATATGTGTGCCATATATTTTTTTTGGTAAGTGTAGGTCATCAGGTCAATAATTTTTAGTAACTGAAGTCTAATCGTGCAATTATGAGATTGTGACTGAGCAACCTTGATCTCTATTTGCATGAATAACTTAATAATTTTCGTGTAAGAAGCATTAGTTATTGGTTTTTAATAAGATATCAAAAACAGATCGGTTTCTTTTGATTCAAATATGATAAAAAATTTTGCAGATCAGAAATATTAATTTAGTTTGAAAATTTTACAGTAATTTTTCGTGACTTAATTTTTTCTCATCAATTATTATATTCAATATGCAATACTAAATATAATGAATCATTACATTACTTACATTAAATGTTTTTCAATTTATTCTTAATATTTCTGTAGCAGGTTGTGAAGCATGTGATGAACGCAGAAACGTATAAAATGTCAGTTCGAGGTAGTAAAAACAAGATTATAATATACATTGCTGGAGCTTGCAGTATAGCATTTGTGATACTTTTATACCATAATGCATCTCAGAGATTGGAAGCAATGGAGGTTGCCTATGAGAGATGTCACTTGAATGAGGAATCACTTTCTGCACAACTGCAAGGTAATTATAATCAATCATATTTTACAAATTTTAGTGATTAATTGAAATTAAGCCTACAAGAAACCAAAATATATAATAATTTATTTTGGGTGTTAATTTTAGTTGCTTATATTAACAGCTTACTTGAGTCTTTTTGAAATTTTTAATTTCATAAGCTTGAATGTAAATGATTATTATTACCAAATTTTCATTAAAATTTATTACTTTTTGCCTCTTATTATAAATTGAATTACTGAAACTAATATATTTTAATTATTCATGTATCTTTTGACTCTAGATCTAATTATTAAGTTAATCTAATTGGATTTGTCTCAAGTGTCTGACTTTTTAAGGAGAAATTGAAACTTTATTTAATAAAAATTTTCAATAAGTAGTCTATTTAGAATTGAGAATTTTATTACAAAGACATAATGCTTTTCTTTGAAATTATGCTTTATAACATTGAACCAAAAAAGATTTTATATTCATTCTAAGTGAATCACTACTTATTACTTTTATATTTTGCATTTTAAAATTTAATTTTCAGTTAATCTAGAATATAAAGTAAGGTTGGAGAAATCATTACAGCAAGAAAAAAGTGATCATACCCAAACAAAGGAAGAACTGCAGAAAAGGTTGGAAGAAGAAAGACAAAAAAGACAAATGGAAACCTTTAATAAAATCAGTCCTTTACAACAGCAAAATAAAAATCTACAAGTCAGTATGGAAAAATATTTTAACACTAATACTTTCTTATACAGATATTATAATCTTATTTGTCAATATTAAAATTATTAATAACATTGGCTATATATGAATAATATTTTTCAATTTGCAGACTCAGCTTGTGGATGCTCATCATGAACTTGAAAAATTAACAAGACAGTTATCTGAACTGTCTGAATTAGCCATTCAGAGACAAGAAGAAATAAAAGGTTTGAAAAATGATATAACACTTTTAAAAGAAAGTAAACAAGATTCTGATGAATTGAAGGTATTATTAAAATGACAAATGATAAAAATTGCTTATTTTCATAGATCTTGCATTTAATTATGATTTAATTTATAATGCATCGAAAAATATAATTTTCATTTTCTTTTTTGCTTTAGATGAAAATAATCAAATTAGAGGAAGAAAACTCAATACTACTTAAGGATAGGAGAGAATTACTAATAAAAATTGAAAATTTTGGAAAGCTGAGGGAAATATTTAGTGCTTCAAATATAAAATTACTTGACAATCTGCAGGGAGGTCTTTTGTAAGTATTTTTTTTTTACTGTATTTTAATAAGTAAAACATCTTGTTATTTAAATGATTTAAACTGAAAAATTCATTTTTCTTTGTGATAGATTAATACTTTAATAAAATTAAAATTAACTTACTTATACATAATTAAATTTGGTATGAATATATTAAAATTTGTTTGTTTAATTTAGCTAATATTTAAATTTTAAAATTACATTCATAATATTTCAATTTATTAATATTTTTTATTCTCAAAATTAAATTTATTTTTATTTAAATT
>JAOWBB010004833.1:0-33026 GCA_028565995.1 Ricinus marginatus | reverse complement strand
TCATTTTTATTTTTTAATAATAATTTTGTGTGAAAATTCATGCAAATGATTTTTTTAAAGGTTTTTCTTTTTTTTTGTTTTTATATTTATTATTGTTTAATTGAATTTAAAAATTATTTTTCACAGTAAGCGCACCTTTCTTAAGATACTAAAAATGAAATGTAAAAAAATAGATTAAATTTTTTTATTTTTTACTATTATTTTTTTTTTTTTTGCTTTAAAATTACATTAATATACCATTGCTGTAAAAAAAGGGCAAACGCATTTGTGTTTCAAACAGTCTGCAGGAAAGGTTCGGGTGTTTTTAATTTTTTTCTTTTTTTGGTTTACGTTTCGAAAGGCAAAGTTTTTTTTTCAATTGGGGAATCCTAAAGGAACCGGTTGCTGTTGGCGATGAAATTTCGAACTTTCTTTTTCCGATAAATAAGTTAAAAATTTAAAAAAAAAAAGAATAAAATAAAATAAAAAATCTTTTCCTTTTAAGATTTTTTTCATAATCCATAACGATTAGGTGTAAAATTGTGAAAAATAAATCGAGCCTGAATAATTTTTGTTCATGAGTACGGAATTTGCTTGTATTCATTGTGGTTTCATCATTGACGTTATATCACCAATGATTAAAGTTATGAGTACTGAAAAAATAATAATAATAATATACACGTACACATACATATATATAAAATTGTCATTGTCATTATTATTACTATTATTTTTTTTTATTTTTTTTATTTTCACATAAGAAAGTGAACATTTTTACCGAAGAGAATCGAAAAACTGCAGTAACAAAGTGTGCAACTTAAACCTAGGTGAATGTTTCGGAGCCTGAACAAGGAAATAAAGATTTTCTGCGTTCAGACTTCATGAATAAACTAAGACCGCAATCGCTTTTAAAAATATCAAATTAGGTACAGGGGGAAAAAAAGGAACAAAGTTTAGCGAAAAATTCAGAATAAACTTAGTAAAGGCAATCTATCTCAAATATGCTTCTTAGTGAACCAAAACCAGTTTCTTTCAATTGAATTTCAAGCAAACAAAAACATAACCAACGACAGCAATACATATACATTTATATGTATCGGTATATTATTTACTTCACGGGATCGCATCGATATTCGGGGGAAGGAAAAGAAGGAAATTTTTAAAACTTAAAACGATATTTTTAAATGATGTTTTTGGGGGAGGAAGAAGAAGGAAACCTAAAGACCGGCATACAAAATCATCAAAAAGGAGTAAAAAATCGGGCGGGCAGAGCTTGGCTAAGTAAAAAGGCGAAAGAACAATCAAGCTTAAAAAGATACAATTCAAAGTGAAAGAAATAAGAATAAAACAAAACTGTAATAACGGAAGATTTTTAAAAGATTCCCGAGCGACGATTAAGAAAGTGGCGAGCGTGGTTAAATACATTATTCTCAGGCATAAAAGGTTTCGTAATTAAGGTATTTGGAAAGCGTGACAAAGAAGACTTCTTCGTCAAACTGTGAGGTTTCAAATAAGAGGAAAACCGAAAATTGTTGATACGTTCACCGTAAGGACGAAGGAAAATGCCTCGCACCGAATGAGACCTGGGGGGAGGCCATCAATCAGCAAGACGCACACCCGGAAAACTAAAATCCGTTACCCTGCATTTGTGCCACGTCAAATTGAAAAAAGGAATGATTTTTGCGAGAAAATTTTATTTCCATTTTAATTTTTATGCTAAAGCAAGTTTCATTTTGTTTTTTTTTTTTTTTTTGTTGCTTTTATTTTCTTTTTTACATACTGGCAGGCTTATCAGAGAAAAATACATCACAGTGAAAAAGAGGCTTGGCAGGAAACTTCATTTCTCAAAAAAAAAAAAATAAAAATAAAAAAAATAAAAAAAAATAAAAAATAAATAAAAATAAGAGGTATTGACATAAATGAATTGTTTTTATTATTAGGAAACACAATTTTTGCTTTTTTTAAATGATTATTCGAATCTAAAACAATTTATAAATTTTCTCTCGCCTAACGGTGGATGAGTTATGTTAAAAAGTAATGAAATAAAAAAAAATTATTTTCTTCACCCTGCTCTAATTTTCTCTTTTGGTTTTATACATATTTCTAAGGATTTAAAAAAAAAAATAAATAAATCGACCCTTTTCAGAGCCTATAAAATATATAAATTGCCGTTACTATTTAATCTTGTACATACATATGATAAAAATTTAATCATAATTAAAAAAGGTTAGTGTTATGTCTACTATTTTTTTCCTTTTTTTTTTTTGTTTAAAATAATAAAAAAAAAATTTATGATACTGATTGAAGTTGCTTAGGAAAGTATTAATGTTCAGAACCATAGTCAAAGAAGAGAATGCAATTACTAACTGCAGATAAATTTTCGGTTATTACACATTTTCCGTTTGTAAAAAACACACACGCACGCACGCACGCACGCATACACACCACAGTTATTAAAAAAAAAATTAAAATAAAAAGCATTCCTGTGGCGCTTTCAGAAATTTTTTAAATCTATCTTTTGAGGCCTTTTTCTTTTTTTTGTAAATTTTGTTTTCATGTTCTAAATTCCGTTGTAAAGCTTATTTCCTAAATTATTCCCTCCCCGTCCCTCCCCCCCATTGCATTAAGTTAAATTTAAGAACTTGGGTTCGATAATGCCGTCGCAGTTGTCAAAACAGTTTTCGTTGATGCACGATGATTGTGAGTAACAAGATCCTGCTACCTTCTGGTGATCAGACCATTCGTCGTATTAGGCACAGTCGGACACATCTCCAATTCAACTAACAGGGGAAAGTGATCTGAAAATGTAAAAGTTGCCCGTTAAAATTCACCATCAGCAACTGAAACGAGGGTCAATTCAAAGCAAAGGTTTAAAACTTTCAAATGTACCTGTCCAAAGCTAAATCACACGTTTCGCTTCTTTACAAACCCCGATTCTACTTATTACCACATGCTTTTATTTCTTTAACGAACAATATCAGTAACTAATGAAATAATTATTGAAATAACTAATTTATTATTAACCCCGAATTATTTTTACAAATGTTTCTCTCTTCGTAAAATGCTTTTCCACACCGCAAATAATCTCACCTGATGGTACATGAGGATGAGGACATCCTACCACTTTGTTTTCTTTTAGCCAATCAGCATTAACCGGACCCAGCAGTCCAAGAGGTGTCATACTTTGCTTAGAATAAAATATATAATCTATAATTCCTTTGAATTCGAAACTGTGGGGAAAAAAAAAAATTTGTTTTTCTTTTTAAAATGAGTCACATCCGACTGCAGCAAAACAAATAGGCTCAGCGAATTGATTTGAACTTTTTATGATTTTCTGCTCGGGCGCCATCATAAAAAAAAACCGCTAAATTAAAAATAATACTTACGTGTAATTAGTAAAGGGCATTATGTCTTCGCTGTAGGCAGAAGCAAGCTTGAAGGAATGTGTAAATTCATTTGGTTTTTCACAACCGGAAATCTTTTGAAGAACCGACTTATATTGAAGCTCCTTGAAATCTGGATGATCCGCGGAAACACGGCCGGACGAGAGAAATTCGATGACACCTGAATCGGGAAGGGAATTGAAATCGCCACAGAGCAGGAGCTGAACACTGTTGGAGTCCGGCTTGTGCCCGGGCCGAAAGTTATTGCTCGCTTCCTCGAGGATCCCTTTCAGCTCGTACGACAGCATCATTGTCTGAATCAGTTTTACATCACAGAATTCGGGGTCCCAGTGAATGTGAGCCGTGCATACAAGAATCGGTTGGTTAATTTGATTCGGATCTGTTGGCAGCCCTGGAATTAAATTTTTCGGTTTGTCTTTCACTCAACTGGCCTGTTATTGCAAACGCGTTGATCAATAAAGGAAACTGAAGATCTTTCACGCAAGGCAGTTTAATTCAGTACTTAAACTGAATACGCCCGTCTGTAACTAGATTATGCATGACTGGTGACCACCATCTGTATGAATTGTCGTTTTAAATGATGTTAGTAGTGGATTATTATTCTTGTCCATATTACGTTAATGTAAAATAAAAAAAAAAAAAAAAAAAAAAAAAAAAAAAAAAAAATTAGATCCAACCAAATAATTAGACGTTTTGAAATTTCCAAACGTATGACATTCTTTCATTTAATTTGCGTCTGAAAATAAATTAAATCACATTTCTTAATATTGCTCTAATGCAAATAATGTAAAACATACTCTATCATTCACTGCAAATTATCAGGTAAGTTCACGTACGAATATCATTTAATCAATCAAATGTGTCAGTTTGATTAATATAAAAGTACTGTTTGGTTATCCACATTATCTTCTTGGATTTAATTTTTTTTTTTTAAATTCTTTGAAATTTAACATTTAAATTTATAAGCAGCATCCAGTTTTAATTAAAACATAAATTTCTGTTCTCAATTTCAGTTTTGCAAGTTTTCTTCTACCCAGCAAGTTTTGATTTTAATTCAATCTACAATAAAATAATATTGTTTGTCATTTGTAAAATACACTGCTCTCAATTAATTCATCTGTTTTTTGTGGAACATAATTTTTAATTATTAAATTTATCAAAATTGTTAAAAATAAAATAAAAAAAGAATAAGAAAATAAATTTCAAAATAAAATTAGTATCATTCATTCCAATTGGTTTTAATAATCCAACACTGTTTGGTCCTGTAATATGTCAAATTCTGAAAAATAACTTTCTTAGGAATGAAGTTCATATTTATCAATTAAGCTCTCACCAATAGGGCATTTGGATGCAATCATTTTTAATCTGAGCTTATTGTTGTGGGAAGGAGAACAAAACAAGTAGAAATTATTATATTATTTTAATCTTCAAAAGTTTATATTAATCAAATTTGAAATGATTTGAAAGTTAAAATGAAGAAAATTTGTTCAGTAATTATATTGTGATTGCTGAAAACTTCATTTTGCATGTTACTGGAAAAAATAAACAATGTTTTACTTCACAAAGTAACTTATAATTTCTCAAGAATAAATTTAGCAATCTAGTGGGTAATAATAAAGATAGTTTTTCACGTCTTTTAAGTTTCATCATTGCTATTTAAAATTTAGCAGCCCTATTTTTCAATAATAAATAAACATACAATTTTGTAAAATTTATTATTATTATTAATTTTCTTTTTTTTTACTGACTAAAATTCAACATTTCATAAACTTATTGAAAAAATATTAAAGCTTCTTTTCATAAAATATTTCCTTTTAACAAATTCAAAAACATTTTGATAAATTCCCCCTTTTTTTTTTATTAGTTTATAGTATTAAAAAATTACAATTAGTAAGAAAACACTATAAAGTAAAAGACATGGATAAGCAATTAATGGTCTTTGTGAGCAATCTGATGCCATCAATGTCATGAATAGCCGAGATGCTGATAAACTACACCAAGCAACAACAGTGAAACTTAATATCACACCAAAAGTGTTTGTCATCGTGAAAAATATGGACAGCATGGACAGGACCACCATTGGTAGTAAACAGTAACCTAATACTGATGCAACCGATGTCAGCGTGATCACCCCGCCGGTATTCATAAGAGATAAAAGGAAGTACATAAGCAAACATCCCGTCACGGCTAATCCATATATGTAACCAAAATTTGCTTTTCCGCCGGAAACGAGAAGAGTTGCACCCAAAGCGAGACAAAATACCAAAGGTCCTGCAAGATCAGTATCCTTAGTCAGGAAATTGGCATCGTCGACGAGCCCCTGCTTATGGAAAGGATTCAGAACCGCGAAAGTTTTCTCCATGATTCGATCGGGGTCGATGCCCAACTCTTCTAGAAGAGGTGGCTCATCTTCGAAGTCAATTGAATCGGATGGTTTGAAATTCCGAGGCGGGGCAAATCCATCACCGCCGTAAAAACTTCGAGGCCATTGATCATACTGTTGATTGTTTGCTACGTTTTCATACTGGCTTGTGTCTTGGAAGTTCAACTCCGAGTGAAATCCCGTGTTTGGGTTGCTCGGGTTATAGTTGTATGCGTAGTACGTATTCGGATTCGTCCAATAATCATCGTTTTGCGTGTAACCGGACATTTTCAAATCACTTAATTTCAATGCAACTCGCAACTAACTCAACTGTATTTACAAAAATTAAGAGAAGATGGCGGACATACGAAACCAAAACATGACGTGTCCACAGCGCCGCGTGGTAGTCACTCCGAGAATTATTAGTTCCCCGATACTCCGCTTGATGCCACGGCAATTAACATTTACGTTCGCCACGGAATTGCATCCACTTACGTAGCAGCATTTAATTCTATCAACCAACGACAAGAGAAAATAAAGAAAACATTCATCGTAACAACGCAGAAGCATGCACTCTATAAATTTTTTCGACGCTGTCCCAACGTAGCGGTGTTTAATTAGCCACTCGTGACTTTATGTTTGCACATTTAACGGCAAATCAGACGGAGAGAATAAATGGAAGGGCAAAGATCGCCCATTGTTTTAATACACTTTTTTTGACGGTTATGACAAATTAAAAAATTGCTGCCTTCATTAACCTTCGCTCGAAAACCGAAAGTGATTTCTCAAGGGCATTTATTGAATCAGTTCTCGAAGACATCGGCATTCTCCGCGCACCGTGAAAAAATAACATTTCCGATGCGGCTGGAATTACGTAAATGCAAGTGGCATCACATAAACATGGTCGATGGGAATCCCCAGTCCGAAGGATAATTTGCAAGGAGATAAAGCAAACATCTCAAAGGCAGGGACATTCTGCGATGCGACGAGATGCGAAGTGCCGTCGCCACGGTTAACCGCACGCGAAAGTCAAAGGAACAAAAATTACTGCAGCGGGGCTTAAACTCACCGTTATCCCAGGCGGCTTCTTTCGTTTTGAGCAAGGCGGCCAATCCGATGTTGTCCTTTGGCATAACGCGGTTCAGCATGTGGTCGGAACCTTCGGAGTTGGCCATGGCCAGTTGATTGAATTCGACGAGGTGGTTTTTGATGAGGGAGAACCTACAACGAAAACCGCATCGCGAATCAAGATTTCGGCCGAAAGATAATTTTAACCCATCCGAAAGCACGAAAGCGGTCCCCTCTCGGTTCCAGTGCAAATATTTTGATATTGTCGAGGCGTACCCGGGTCGGTCTAAAACGTGGTACATGACCGGATGTCCGTGCGGGAGATGTGTGATGGGAATTATAAAAAGAGGATATTAATTTCTTCCTTGCGGTGAGGTTAAAAAAAAAAAAAAAAAAAAAAAAAAAAAAAAAAAAAAAAAAAAAGAGAGAGAGAGAAATAAAGAAAAAGGCTCACTTTGCGGTTCTGAAGAATATGGCGCAGCCGTCGACAAACTTTCTGTCGTTCTCCGACATCGTTTTCGCTCTTGATTTAGGGGAGAAGATACCGTCGTAGCCGTCTCTCTTCAGTTCCGGTAGGAAGAAATTGTAAAATTGATCCGTCTCTACTTCCTGCGAAAAAGCAACGGCATTAAATCGACTCTGTGCGCGGCGGGAAAAATATTTTTCGTCGGCGGAGCATCCCAGAGATGCCCTCGCCGAACTGGAATCCGGGCCGGAGGATTCCGGGATGAATGCACCGTCGCAACGGAGCTACGAAAAATTTTAAAGAAAACAATCAGGAGCTCATGCAAAGGGAAAGCCATAAATTTGATGAAAAACGAATGAGGCTACCAGAAGGTATCCGAAATTAACTGCCTCGTAATAATTCAATTAAATATAATGAATCAAATTGCACATGTTGCAGTGTCTACCTGCCCATTATTTGGGATCCTAATTGCAATCTAAATACGGAAAAGTAGATCCAAAGAGAGGGCCAAAAGCGGCTCTTTCGAAAGACAAAAATATCCAAAACTGAGAAAACCAATACCGGAAATGGTCGGTGCTTAGGATTAATCTCACCTGCAGGCTGATTATATCCGCCGCGTAATGCCTGATTTCCTCCAAAATCCCTTTCTTCCTATATTCCCAATCCAGTGCCCAACTGGGGCAGTAGCCGTACATTTGTCTGGTGGCGTATTTGTCGCAAAGAACGTTGTAGCACATAACTGTGAAAATACCTGAAAGATAGCGCGGAGTTACGCGGTGATCGTGCGCTGCAGCAAAACGGAAATTGGGAGTCCTTTCGAATCCGATCAAATGCTCATTATTCTGCGCGGTAATCACGAGAAGGAAAACCGAGTTTTTCGTGGCGATCGCAGCCATCATCATCATCATCATCATCATCATCATTACCGTGATTAGGGCAGTCCTCTGTTATTACCTGCGGTTAACTCTTTAACAGCAAAAGACGAGAATCAACAGAGAGAGAAGAAAAAAAAAAAAAAAAGTCGTAATCACGATCCGAAATGGTTGCCGGTTTTATTTTTTTTTTTTTTCCTCACTGAATGATTTACGAGTTTTACCAAACGATGAGCGGAATTGCTTCCGAGAATTTTCCGAAGGTGGGAAAAGCCCGCAGGAAAAGCATTTTCTCGGCCTGAAAAGACGGGAAAAGGAACTGGAGCGGGACGAGGATCGCAGCCAAAGGAATACTTACATGTCGGTCTGGTTCTGTTGGGACGCGTCAGCGGAATCCACGGTCGCTGCGGGGGATGATTCGCCGTAACTGAAAACAAAGAGAAAATTCCCCCCATTACCAACTTTAAAAAAAAAAAAGAAACTTTTCAAACGAGAAAATAGATGAACAGCCAGTGATTCACACCTAGCAAAAGATATTTTACCTTTTTCTCCGTGTGCCCTCCGCGGACACTGAATACCTGGCATTATTCAATCTTGGGAACCATCCAAACGGAAACTTTTTTTTTACAATGGTAAAATCATATTCCGCATAAAATTCCAGCCATGAACCCTTCACGGGATAGAAATGATTTTTCAAAAAAAAAAAAAATCTCCAGGGTCGGCCAAAATACAGGTTGACCCATTCGATGCAGACCAACAGAACGAAGGGGATTTTCGACGAGAGGAACAAACTCTTAGAGATCGCAGTCCCACGAGGAACTCATTGAAATTGTAATCATAGTCCTGTCATTATGTACATGCTTACACATGCGAAACAGATAGCGAAATTATCTGTACGTCTGCCGGATAAACCATTTTATTGACGTACGCAAAGACAAAATTCGCGTCCCGCGAACGATGTTTACCGCGTTGATATCCCATTTCGGTGCTGCATTCTCGTTTTCCATTCCGTGCTCTACATCGGAAGGTTACCCGACCGCAGCTCTACGTGCTTTTAATGCGATTTTAATTTCGAGGAAAATTACCCCCGAGGGTTACCATCCGATTAGCAGAAACGGAAAAGCGGCTGTCGGAGGACGTTGGCGACCGCCGATCCCGACTCGCTTGACAGGGATGCGAACGGGAGACCCTTTCGCGGCGCAGGTCGTGAGCGCGAAGGGTCGGGAAAGCATCGGAAGCAGATCCGCCGGTTGAGACGAGTCACGCGACGCGTGTCCACTGTCCACCGCCTGCCCGATAAGCGGAGGACCGACGCCCGCGTCATGGTCCACGTCTTCCGAAAGTCCTCCGCTTTCGTCGCGCGAACAGGCCGCTTTGGGTTTCCATTCGCCATTGTGAAAATGGGACGCCGGTCAATGAAAGACGAAAAAAGCACCAATCAACCGTCAATCAACGTTAATGTTGCAAGAGATTGGATCCTTCAGACATCCACGTATTGCGGAGGAATTGAAACGCTAACGCGAAACTCCCCCCGAAGGCTACGGCATCAAGTGAAACGGCCGAACCTTAAAGCACTCGACGAGTGGATGACGTGGGAGCCAACTTACGTCGCCGACGTGGACGACCGAGCGAAAGTTCTGCGACGTGGCGAAAGCATCCGACCGCAGCCACGTCGAAAAACCGAAGGAAGGCGCCCGCCGAAAAGCGGAGGATTCACCCAATGCGGGTCCTTCCCTTTCGGCGGTCGCCTTTCATTCGAAACCCAATTGCGCAAAGGTCACAAAGGCGTGGCACTAGCCAACTTCGTAACTTCTTCGAATGGCAACTGATTCGTCTTTGTTTTCTTCTTCTTCTCCTTCATCGTTCTTCGGTTTTCGCGGGAAAAGGTGTTGCAAAAGCTTTTCGTTGCTGTCGGACATGGAGGAACCCCTCGTTCGCCGATCTTTTCCCGACGAAGGTGCACCCATCGTCTTCGAACCGCAATCTCTGCGACCGATTCGCCGCGGACGGAAAACCGGTGACCGGAATCCCTTAACCTCCGCCCCTAACGCCGCTTTCGCCAATTAAAATTCGCGTTTCGCTAAAGGAGAAAAACATCGGAATCGATGCGGGAGCGACGCGCCGAACTCTGCCCAGCCACGAAGGAAGAGTAATGCTCGGCGCGCACTTAACCAAAGATGGTCGGCGGGGATTGGCGCGGACCGGAGTGAAAGTAGCCGAAGAGGGTCTGGAAATGTCAAGAATGCCCCGAAGGTGCTCTCGTTCGGCCGACCTCGAAAGCCAAACTCGTTTGTGCAGTTCGCCAATAGCGTTCGTCGTTTCGAGCGGTTGCGTGCACGCGCACGCACGCACTCGGGCGCCCCGACAGCCGTCCGCGGATCCTCCGGCGCCGACTGCTTTCCAGCCGGGGCCACTCTTTTCGACCGATTTAGTCGGACAAGCAACCGAGAAAGCGCGCGGAGAAGCAAACCGGAGGATCCGAGCCCAGCCCACGTTCGTCGTGGCGGCGCACGGCCCAGGAAGTCGGTCGTTTACATTTACGGATGGACGTACTCGAATCTTCGACCGAACGCAAATACGTTCACAGCTCCGGAGTCATTTTATTCGATTCTCCCTCGGAATGGATCGGGTGGCGAAAATCGCGCCGCGCCCTGCCGCGGTAAAAAGCATCCCATTCCGATAACCTACCGCAACGCATCGCACCGGGATAAGATTGCTCGCCGTGCAAATGCGAAACTACTGTTTCGTTTATCGCGATGCGATCAAATGGGTCTTAAAAAAAGAGAGAGAGCAGCTAAACCACACACCGAAACCGCAGTAGCGGATCTTGAGCAAGGCGTAATGAAACATTTACGGTCGCGGTGCACGAAAGTGGAGTAGGGAAAAGCCCGGCAGGGAAAATGAAGAGTCACTGCAACGACAATTACCCCATTCTTTAATGCCACGACCGATTCCACACGCCGAGCATAATAATTACGAAAATACGAGAGCGATGCCGATGACGGAGTCGGGGCGCGCAGAGTCGCGCATCGGGCTGCGGTAAAACTCCGGATTTTTCGGGGCAAAAAAATTCTCGGCCGCGGAAAGTCACGAAAGGAGGATTCGGGAGGAAAACCGGCGCGAGACTCGCAAGATCCGAAGCAATCCGCGCCGTTAAGCGGTCATCCGCAACGCGCATAAACTCGAATGCGAAATGATAAATGTCTTCGAACGAGCTCCCATGTAAAAATCCACATATTGCCCCGCGATAGCAGACGTGGTTCTCGTTTAGTAAGAAATGCCAGTCGGGCGCACAACCGAGCACTTGTTCTCCTTTTAATGGGAGTGGTTTCGTGGGTCCTGCCTCGCGATCTCTTCCTTTGTGGACCCGGCCAGGTTTCGGCTTCCACTGCGGGAGCGAACGGGGCTCCAGACGAACGATCGCCTTTGAGCTAACTTCCGCCGGTCACGGCCGACCGTAACTCTCGTCGGCTTCGCGCTCCGGCGGGGAGAGAGGCGAGCAAAGTGCACGGTCGGATGGACGACGCGAAAGGATCGCCCCCGCCCTTCCGTCCCGACTCGGGTCTCGCACGCCGCCTGCGAAAAGCCCTCGCGATGCCCGTGAACTGCGAGACGGAGGAAACCGTCTCGGAGGCTGCCGAAATCCAAAGCCGAACATTGGGTCACCGCAATGTCGAGGTAATTTACGCGACGCAATTTTCTGTCACAACGCTCGGGAATATGTTTAATCATTCCGATTATGTAAGGATTCTATTAAAAAAAAAAAAAAAAAAAAAAAAATCCATTAACCCATCAGTGCAAAATAACAATTGAAATCTGGTTGTTGAAATTATTCGTCAGCAGCAGGTCGAATGTCTTCGCGTCTTCCATTATCGTAACCTTGCCGATTCATTTTCCTAATGCCGTTTACTCAGCTATTTTGCGTTGACAACCTGCGGCTGACGCACGGACGCAGTCGGATTTCCGAAACGGGGGATCGAAGAAAAGCACGCGATCGGTGCAAAGCCAGCGAGATACGCCGGAAGAAGCAAGCCGGAAGCATGCCCGAGCGTTAAACGAGTTCGAAATCGATAACCGAGAGACATTTAATGCATGACCAAGAGCGAAATCAACTTAATTCGGCGACGACTGCACACGAGGTGTATTAAAATTCGACGCTTGCCGTCGCTTTGGGTACACACCACTCGCAGCCGCAATACGCTGCGCGCGTAAATTATGTAACGAAGGGGGCAAATTAACTCCATAACGGAGGTTTAACATACGTGCATGAGATCGGCGCAGCATTCGACTCCAATTAGTAACCGTGACCGTCGTGATTTTTAAATATGGACGGAAAATGAGAAGGCCGACGGAGGCAGCGTCCCGAAGAAGCTTCCTCCCCGGGTCGGAGACGGCGAAGAACAATGAATCGAACGTCTCGCCGGACCAATCATCCGCACACAAATGCGAAATCAGAAGAAAAAAAAAAAATCGTGTCCGGCCAATTACTCGCCGTGCCTCAACGATACCATTGTTAAGTGCGCAAACGGATCGCGTAAATCGCGTTTCGTGACGTTCCTCTTCGAAAGCGCGGACCGTCGGAGGCGAAAGTTCGTCGCCGCCGGGGCCGGACATTCGCGACGGAAGGAACAAGCAGGCGGCGGCGCAGGTTCCTCCAGTCGGACCGGCGCCCACCCGACCGAAGCCCCGAGACGCGAGGAAGGAGCGGGGAAGCAGACCGCGGCCCTCGGAAGTTGGCAACCGGAAGACGAAGCAACTGCAGCAGCAACGTCGCAGTTGGACGGGAAACCAAAGTTACGTAACACCTTGTAATAAGCAGAAAAAAAATTGGCGTAACCCAGTCTCAAATAGTAAAGTCCCAGGCAAAGCCCCATTCAACGAATTATCATCCATGCAAGTCCGCAGTCGCGCGCGGTAAAAACAACGTTCCTCCGATAAGCTAAGCATCTTCCGCACATCTCAGGTACGGCCGAAAGGAGGATGGGAAAGAAACCTTGAACTTGACTTTGCTTTGACTTTTAATTTCAGGCAAGAACACTACGGGAAAAAATGCGCATTTTATTCATTTGGGAAAATTTCGACGTCATCGTAAAGATAGTAAAAAAAAAAAAAAAATTTGCCATCGCATTTCCCACCGGGCCTTCTGCGCGACGCGAGCGTAATTTGGGAATCCTCGCGCGCCAGAGCTCCGTTCCTCGTCCCGCAAAGGGCTACGTCGGCCGACGTCCGGGGCTGCCAACGTTGGCGCTCGGTCGGCGAAAAACGCGGAAACCGCGACGTCCCGCATCGCGACCTCGAAATCAACCTCATCCGTCCGAGACAAGGGCGAGGCCGTCGGGGGAGGGGGACGGCCAAAAGGGCCTCCCCCGTCGCGCTCGACGCGCAATTCGAATCGCGCAGCGACATTCGCCCTGCCTCAAGGACGCCATCTCCCGCGCGTGGATCGACCGAGACCCGCCTCAACGCGTCGTCCTCGAGGCGGACGAATTCGAAAATCCTTCGCGCTTCCATCCGCCCGACCCGTGCAAAAGGAACGCCACACGCGATGTTTCCCCTTGCCCCGGCTGCTCCATTCGTGCCAAGGAATGTGAGCACCTGTCAAGAGCGGTGAGCCTTGGAATGATTCATTATTGCGAGGAACGAGGCAAAGCCGTATAATCTAATGGCCGGTAATGATTCGGAATGATTCTCGCGCTCGCTAATGCTGCATCCAAAACCGAAGCGGGCTGCGATCCGCATCGCCCGTCCGGGTGTCGGACGACCCGAAGGAAGCTCGGCCGCGTGGGAAAACGTAAAAACGAGCGGGGCGGGAAGCGTCTGGCAGGTACCGATTCGGACGAGCGAACAGATCCCGCGCGACGTTTCAACCCGACGCCGAACCGTCGGTCTCTCCGCTGCCGATCGTCGACGCTCGCATTCCGAAACGGATATCGAACTGCCGCAACCTGCCCTTCTTGTGATCCAGCGATGGGAACGAAATGCGCGGTGCAGTCGGAAGAGCGTTGCGCCCGAAGAATCGTCCGCTGCGACCGGCTCGAAAACGCTCCCGCGAGGTGGGGGCAGCTCATAAGCGGAAACCGGAGACGCATCCATCGGCGTCGGCGTCGGAATCGCAGGTTGCGCAACGTGCGAAAAAAAAAAAAGAGGAAAATACGCCGTTTGCCGTGCCGCAGCCGCCGACGACGCAAACGCGAGTGGGAGGAAATTGCGAAATCGATCGCGCTGGAACGCTTTTCCCCCGCTCTCGATTTGGAAATCCGAAAAAGACTTCCACAGAGCCGGAAAAGCCACCGCCAGAGGATGCCGCAGAAAGGGCCGAGCAAAATGGGCATTTTACCCGTCGCGCCCTCCGCTTGCCGACCGACGACAGTTTTACAAAATCGAGGATTTTTCCATCGTTTCTGCAAAAACGCTTACACCGAAAATGGACAAAGAAGTTCAAGTTCATCCACTTTTGCCGACCAACGCATGAGAAAACCAGAATGCTGTGACAATGACATAAATTTTTTTTTTTTTTTATTTCGCTGTTATTTTTACTGCGTTAGGAATTCGGACAAAAGCGAGATAATGGTTAAATTTATGTTGGCACCTCTTTTTGCGAGGCCCCGAACCGACGGATGTGGCCGCCGAGCGTACGCTAAATCGCGGATGACGGCGGCCGGATCTGCGTTGCGGACTTTTCCACGATCCTTCCAATCGCCGACCACCCCCCCGGAGAGCGTTCGATCCCGGAAGGAGACAGCGCGAGAACGACGGTTTCCGGCCGAGTGCGACGCATGCGCGTTCGCGCGCCGCGGGGGATTTCCAAACATTCGCTGTGCATAACCTAACCTAAGAATTACCTCCATCTCCACGGGGGCAATTAAAGCCGCATGAAATTTTCCCGTCATCGTGCCCTCCTCCTTCTGCTCTCCCGGGATTAGACGTTCCGCAAACGAATTCGAAAAGAAAAAAAAAACGAGTCACGAATTAAACGAAGAATCACCCCGGACAAATTAACGAAATTCACGATTTTTAACACGAATCGGCCTGACCTTTTGGGCAAGGCATTTTACATAAGACGAGGTTCACGTCCTGCACTTCCCGGGCCGCAACGAACTAAGCCAAATTTGGCGGCGAGAACGAACCGAGGAAACAAGGCTGGGGCACCGCCTTTCTCGCGCGCGGGGCAATTTAAACGTTTTCGAATGTTGGTCACCCTGCTCTCCCGGCACCGGGGAGAGGCGAGTTACACCTGACGGATGCGGTCATCCGGAATATTGAGGCCCGCGAATACGTGGAAGACGGTCGCGCGATTAAAAACAATGCGCGAGGCGGAGGTAAACAAACGAATAAACCGTGAAATGCGAGCGTAGGAGGACACGTGGAGAGCCTTGAAAATTTTTCCCGAGCGGAAGATCCGCATCCGAACGTGAACTTCCGCCCGGATCGCTCCGGCAGGGGGCACTTCCGGAGGGAGCACGGTCGGAACCTTCGGCGCCGTCTCGGGTCTCCGCCGGAAATACATTCGGCGGCAAAAGGATCGGTTCCACGGCAAGCGAAACGGCGCTTCGGACGAGGGCACGGAAACGACGTCAAAGCGTTTCCGAATAAAAAAGGAGAATGAAAACGTCAAACTAACAAATATGTTGCGACGCGCGGGCCAATATAATCACAACATGTCGGAGACAACCCGCGAAAGTGACAGAAACTCTGCATGTACCTGTCGCGTACGCAAATACAAACGACAAATAGATTCCGTGCCTTTTCACGTATTTCCATATTTTTTTTTTTTTTTAGCGCTGCATTTCCGGTACGGAATTTATTGAAGATTTCCATTAGTACCGAGTAGATTTTTTCGCATCCAGATACCTCCGCGAAACCCAAAGGCGATGCATTAAAATACAAATTTATCTGCGGGTAATCCTAAATATATTTACGGAGCTCCAACGTCGCGGCGCACGCACTCGCAACATCCGATCGAAGTTCGATTCGAGCACAATCCGACCCCGTGGGACGCTCGGCGCGCGCCAATCGAAGCGCGTCCCGCCAAAGCGCGAGCCAATCGCGGCGAAGCGGGATAAGGACGCAATCCGGGGGGCATCGCCTTCCTCTTTCGGGAAACGCCTCCGGTTGACCTTTCCCGACCGTTTCTGCTTCGAAACAGTTAAACAAAAATCAAAATTCCATAATTATCACTTAACCTCTCGGGTTAATTTTTCATCCGTTTTCATCTGCCAACAAAGCTGCGCCTCGCTTCATTCGACGAACGCCTCTCAACCCAACCGAAATCCGCGGTTCTCGGTCACCCGTCATCATCCTTCGAGCGGTCTTAACAGGATCCTCTCCTTTCTTGTTCCGTCCGCTTTGATGCACCCGACGACGTGAGATCCCGCCCTCCGGACGCGGATTTCTGACATTCCTCCGCGGGCGAAAGAGGGCAACACCCGTCTCGAACCCGAACCGAGTTTCGCGCGCCGCACGCCCCAATAAGGTCACCCTTGGCGCATGTGGGAAGGCAAAGATTGCCCCTGCGATCGGAGGCGGATTTGTTGGCACATCGCTGAAGTTCGAGGTCGAGACCAAACGGCGACCGAGCCCGCCGGATTTTCAAAACGGGAAATACTCCGGCTGCCACCACCCCCTGGCGAACGGTCTCCGGAACTAAACCGTTCGCTTCCCCGATATCCGTAAATTTCGCCCCTCGGAGTCGGGAATACGCGCGCGTGAGGTTCTTCCGCACCTGAAAAGTAATTTCCAAAACGTCGGGTTAGGCACCCAACCGCAATTTCGGAAAGGCCGCGCGTCAAACGGATCTCTGCTCGCGATTCTTCTTCCCCGAACGAAGATCTAAACGCCACATCTCAAACCCGCAGAAGTCCGAGTCGAAAACGCGGTCGAAGGGACGTTGTCCCAGCGGCAAAATCCGTCGCCGAGAACATTTTCGCGTCGGAACGCCGGAACGGCAGTCGCCGCAACATTCTCCACCGGAAGAAGGCAAAGCCTTCGGTTAGGAAATTTGAATCCCCGCATCGGGGCCCGGGGACGGGGACGCCCTGCGATGCACCGTCGTTCAAATCGCGCGGAATAACGACGGCTATCAACTGCGGACGCACTCAAGGAAATTTTGCGGTCTCCGGACCTTACGTGGGGACTGGAAGTAAAATTACCGCTGCGGTTGCAGTGCCGCTCACCACATCGGCAAATGGCGCAGCCTTGGTGGACGATTCCGGAACGACCCCGAGGAAAGGTTCCCTCACTTCGCCTCCGCGGAGATACCGATGCCGGACAACGCGGTCAAAAGCGGCGGGAGCAGGCACTCGACGCACTTTCCATTCAATTTAACAACGTTTCACCTAAAAGTCCGACGGTCTGCCTTAATTTTATGTAAATTCCGGTTTCTCGTACCAAATATCGAATCTGGGTCGACCGACGGACCGAACGAAACAATTGGGGCGCCGAAAAGTGCAGTCGCCAAACAGGATAAGAGCCGAGATGTGGATCGTCGAGTTCCCTTCTGGGATCTCGACGCAACTGTAAAAGTCAAAATCGCTGTTATATTGTGTAATAAAATTTAAATTTTTAATATTTCAAGCTCCGCAGGCTCAATCCTTAGTCAAGGTTTAGCGTACGTGCATTGCCCAACGATCGTAACTGTCGACCTCATCCGATGCATAGCCTTGTCCCGTATGAAACGCTCCGTTCATTATACAAGCTGCTGACTAAATTTTTAATTTGTTCTTGCTGATGTGGGCGGTTTCCATTTTTTTTTTAAATTTAACTTTGCATTTTCGATCGTTTTCCTTTCTAAAGGAGAAAATCCGTACGGACCGAGATCGACAAGTGGAAAAAAAAAAAAAAAAAAAAAGAACCCGAATCCTCTCCATTTACCGAGTATGAGTCTCGCTTCGGCTCGGGATGGTGCGCCGGAAGCGAGTGACATCGGGCTTCGCCGTGCAACCAGAAGAGGCGGACGGTTTCGGCCGAGCCCGTTTTCTGGGAAGGCGGCGGAATCGTTCGTAGTTAAATGCGGGCAGACCGCGCTTCCTTTTCCGGGAAAAACCCGAATGGTCGCTTCGCGTCTCGCCCCTCCCCCACACGCACACGCAAAGTTTAACCGTTTTTTCCGTTTTCCTCTTCCGAAAAGGAAATAACGGAAAAAAAATGGGAAAATTTGTAAGCGAACGAAACTGCGGCAAACTAATAAGCGGGCGCCGCGGAAAAATAAATTTTGCCGCCGCGATTCGCGTGTCACGTGATGCCATTTTCGCAGTTTCGCTCCGTCTCTCCGCGGCTTCCCCTCGAACGAGGAAGAAGCGCGGCACCTTTTGATTCGGGCCCGCGTCGTGCAAACCGTGACACAATCCGTTGCATAAAAGTTACTCGGACGTGACGGTTGCCTCGGGGCGCGAGCCTTCCGCATGTTGCGAGGAGATGGTCGCAACTCTTTTTTTGCGCCCGAACGGGATCGCCCGATAATTCTGCGTTATCCAACGGGCCCCCGCTCATTGACATGTAAATCCGCTTCGAGGTGGTGAAAGCGGCAAACCTCAGTAGCATCCACGAAGAAATCGCCATTGGCATCTCACGCGAAGAGCTCGCCTTGACTTACTGTTTCGAGGTCCGACACGCCCCTCGAATCTCTCGACGCCTGACATTTGCCTCTTCTCCGCGCGAGTCTTCCGCCACGTCTCCGCGTTTTCCGATTTCGGAAAGCGAATGCGAAAAAAAAAAAAAATAATGCCGGCTGGAGTTCGTGCGCGACGTCGATCGGAACCGTGAAACGTTCTTTTTGCGGATGTTGCGAGACATCGCGGTTTTCGCTTTCTTTGCGCTCTTTTTATTCGGTCCAAATATCAACGAGGATGGGAAACGTCGAAATGGAGCGGTTTCCTCCTCCGCCGTTCCCGTGTCCGACTTGTCGCTCGTTCTCGTTTGCGAGACCGCTTTCCGGCTCCGTCCAAAGCCCGTCCCAAGTGCACTTCCGCGGACCGAAAGCCCTTCCGATTTTCAACGCACGTCTCGAAGTCATTGGTCGATTTAACCGGAAAACTCGAATCCCTCCGTAATTCGCATCGCAAACAGTGCCCGGCGATCCATTTTCCATGCCGGCGTCGTCTTGATCTGCACAGAAACGAGTTTAGGTTAAGCTGAAGTAAATCGCTCGCGGAGAACCCTCGTCCGTCCTTCCATTCGGCAGCAGAATCTGCTTCCTGGTCGCCAAACTGCGTAGGTAATTGGGAATTTGGTTCGCGTTTCACTTGGAACGCGACGGGCGATCGGAAGCGAGCAGGAATTCGTTACCCGGTGCCAGGAACTTTCCAAACGGCAGAAATCGCGACAGAGTCACCGGCGCGTGCGCACATCTTGCGCACACTCATTTGGGCTTGCATCGAGTGCAAATTTTTGAACAGCGCACGAAAATCCCGAGTGGAGGTTTCGCGATACCGGAACTAAGCAAATTCCCAGCATCGCCAGGCGAAAACGCCCCTTTCGGCAGCCACCGATCAAATTTCCCCTTGGCGGCGAAAAAGCTCGTGGACGGCCTTTGCGTTCGGTCGGCTCGGGAACGGGCACCCGAGGTTTGCGCGAAGGCTTTTCCTTTGCGTTTGCGCTGCTTCGGGCAAACGCCCATGTAACGGGCGATCGACGACGCAGAAGATGCTGACCGTCTGCGGTTGGGGGGCAGCCGCCCCCCCCCCCCCGGCAAATTGCTCCGCCGTTGAACAGGCAAAAGAACAAAAGGGCGAACACGCAAAATGTGCCCGGGTCCCGTGGAATCGCCGATTCGAAATTTTGCGTTTTCGCTCTCCTAAAATTCGGCCACGCCGCAATTATCCGCACGGAAAAAACCCATGGAACGCAATTGTTCCGATCCCTTCGATTTTCGGCGAGGAGAAGAGGAAAGGGAGAGGCATCGGGGCGGCAGACAAAAACACCGCTTTACACGTGTGAAGGACCGCATCTTGAACACGACAACACGAAGGTCGGTCTACAATCAAAATTGTTGGGATCGACTTTTGCAAACGTGAATGCCGTGCCCTTGGTTCCTGATCTTCGTCAATTTAAACAGTAATGCCCGAAACTGGTAATTTTCCTTCGGAGAAAGAAAGAAATAAAAATTTACCTGTCAGGTTTGTTCGACCCGGGCCTGACACCCCCTCCGCCCCGAACGCCGACGATGCGAAAACTCCGCTTTGATCCGATCCGGCAGAGGGATCCCTACCCCCGGATCGAGGGGGTCGAAACGGGCCATCGAACTGCGAGGCCGTTCGCCGACGCTTAAAATCCGAGGTGGCAGAATATCGGAAACGTGGCAGCGGAATATTTCAACGACACCCTCGACGATCCAGGTTTGAATCGCGAACGTTGCCTCTTCGGAAGATGGATGAGGAGGACTCGTGGAGCAACCATCTTTAGATTACTCTCGTCGTTATTTATGCCTTAGCATTTAAGAAGTTCGTTTGCTTATTAATTATCTATATGTAAATGAAGATTACACCCTCGAGAAAAAACGAACAAATGGAAAATAGGAATCGAGAGAGGTAAAAAAAAATGTTTCAAAGTATCTTAGTAAATTGCCTGCCCATTAAACGCAATGTATGAACCGAAGAGTAATGAATAATTCAAACAAGAAAGACAAACCCGCGGTCGTTACCCTGATTACCGGGTACGTGATCATATTCCGAATTATATATTCAAACGACAGTCGAAAAAACAAAAAAAAAAGGTATTTGACTATGAAAAATGTCGTTAATAATAAATTTTACAGGGAAATGAGGTTCGGGGGTAGCGCGGGAGGCTTCGAAAAACACGGGCCGCGATAAGTTAATGGAAGGTTCTTCTGCAAATTTAAATCCGAAGATCAAAAACGCAAGAAATTAATTTTTAGAATGACTAAACAGAAAAATCAGCAAAGAAAACGAGGAGATTTGAACGCGCATTGAGTGCCGTTCACCTGGGTGGTCTGCCCCGGAACGGCCGAAACGACTCGCGGCGGCTGCTCCTGCGGCTTCCTGCAGCGACCCGAGCGGGGAAAATCCGGCGATGCCGGAAGAAAAAAATCCAAAACTAAATTATTCGTCTCGGCGAATGCCCAAAAAAGTCACGAGTCAGGAGTCGGATCGATAAAACGGGGAAATTCCTGTCAAATGACACGACGAACAAAAAAAGCCATAAAAATCCGGAGAACAATGATGCATTTTGGGCGTGGATTTTGAGTTTTTTTTTATTTTCGTGAATAAGTCAACGCTCGTTTTATTGTTCGTTTTCTTTCCCTTCCCTTCCGCCTGAAGGAAAGCGGAAACGGATTGGGCGACGGCTCCGCTGTTGCCGACGCGATTTCTCAATTTCTCCCTTCTTCGCGTCCATTGCCGTAAATCCGAATTATTCGTCGTTCATTCCTTTCGGCCGAAAGCTCGGACGGGTATTTGCTGCTCTCGACTCCTGCCGGGACGATGAGCGAAATCCCAAAACCGGCGAAGGCGCGGGGCGCTGCTCGTTTTCGTGGCTTTCCCCGGTGGCCGCACCTCCGACCGGTGCCGCGGCCCACGCCGAATTTCCCCCTCCGCGACTCGAACATTCGGACCGGGGCCGGTGAGTGCGACAGGAGCAGGAAATGCCCGACGCACCGCGCGAGGAGCGGAAAGGAACCGACGGGCGAATCTGTGCTTTTTCGCCTTTTGCTTCGAGGCCCACATTCCGTATCGTGACCGCTGTTCGGACGGAGGGCGAGTTGCACACGCTCGGAAACGGGCCACATCCGACGAAGAAAATTGCCCCTTCGAAAAGACAGGAGAGACGGGTGCGTTCTTTCGCCTCCGCGAGGAATGAAGTCGACGATGATCTGCGGCCACGTTCCCAAGCCGCTGTAAAACCGCTGCTCCCCAATACCGATCGAGTCCCACTAAGTTTCCCGGTCGTTAAGTCGGCGAGCCGTTGAAATTAACCTCGGGCATCCCGAAAAATGACAACGCGGCGAACAAAAGATCACGGAGACGTGGTTTCAGAATTCCTCGCCTGAAAATACAGTGCGGGTGGCTGCCCTCACCGAAAGTGATTCGGGCGCGAACCGAAGAACGCCGCCGCATTTCCGGCCGAAAAAAGCGGGAAACGAAAGCTCGGCAAGGCGGCGATTGCCAAGCACCTCGGCGAGAGGCGTCCCCCGCGACAGCGCGCCGCGTCTGCGTTTCCCCGAACGAATTCGGACCACTTTTGCGGGAATTATTCGTCGGTCGCTCGAAAAAGCATTGGAAAAGAAAAAAATACTTCCGAAATTAAAGGCAAACGTGATTCCAAGCGAGAAAGTCGAAAGGAAAAAAAAAACGGTAACAATGCGAAGAAAGTGAGCATTTCTGCGACCAGATTCTCAAGCCACGATCACGTCTTCCATTGTCGGTCAGGGTGCCTTGGATCGTGACAACAGACAACGAGATATTAATACCTTCTCGTATTATCGAGGCATTGCCGGCCGCCTGGCCCGATACGCACGCGAATATTTACGCGTGTCCGCAAAAATGTCCGCATCGACGAGGCCCTCACCGAGTTCGCACAGTTTTCGCATTCGCTTCAGGATTTTCGACGAGACGCGACTTCGATCCTCGGGTTACGAGGCACTTTTGACAGAGGCGATTCTCGAGAGAGGAATGCAATTTTCGTTGTTGCTCTCGTACCGACGATCGTTCCAGTTCGGGTTTGTCCAAGTGCCGAAATTTAAGAACAAAAAAGATAAAAACGGTTGCGCCCATACGCGAAATTTTGTATGTAAAAGACATTCGGTGCATAGAATTTGCGTATTTATAAATATATGACGACGCGCGAGGACAATTACCAAACAAAAAAAGTAGCTTAATTCACGTGCACGAGAATTTTTTAAATTTTCGCATTTAAATAGATAATTTAACTTTGGGGAAGTAAATTTATCACCGTGCCAACAGAAGTTCTCATTTAAAAAAAAAAATGAGTTTTTGGTACGACAAAATACATGTTTATTTAATACGAAGGTGATGCTGGAAGTGGGAAAGTCATTTCCCACCCATACCGGCAACAAAAAAACAAAATCAGGAGAATTTCTGTTTTATTTCTTTTCTCGGGTTACCTTTTTGATAAATGCATAACCAGGAATCCGGTGCCTTTCGTTTGACGGAACCATTTTCGAGATGACGTAAGGCGAAACGTGAAGAAAAAAAAAGTGGCAGAAGAAACCGAAACTCTTTTGTTTCGGGGCCCATCGGGGGAGGGGGTGGGTGGGAGAGGACGACCGTGAGGGAAAGACCGCAAAAATCGACCTCGAGAAGAACCTGGTCCGATGCGAGCGAAAGATGCAGGGGCCGGGTCTTTTTTTTTTTTTTTTTTTTTTTTTTTTTTTTTTGGGTTGGCCGATGAACATAACGGTACCGCAGTTCGAATGCAATTTGTCCTCCTGACCCATAAAACCAGCGAATGCACATAACTCACACGCCGTCTTCGCTGCCTCCGAGACGCTGCATCCAGCCGAGGGGCGAGAAGAACGCGCCGTCACTTTCTCCGGAACGCATGCACTTATTCCACTCTGCTTTGCGTCTCGAGCGACGAGCGCTCCGCAAAACTCGTGCAAAATCCATCGTTTCACCTCGACCGGACGGGGCGCGCCTTTCGCCGGCCATCCGACGTGGTTGATTTATCCCGGGCGGACATTTTTTAAAAATGAAAATCGAGATCCGCATCTTCCCCGAAATCGAAAAAAAAAATTGAAACCCCGAAAATCGAGAAAAAAAAAATTGTCCCCCGCCGACGAGCGCGTTCTAAAGGACTCCCCGCGCTTTCGACCCACTCCTTTCCTCTCCCCCCCCCCCCGAAGTTGGAAATTCCGAACGCGCCCAGAACCGAACAGCGGAGGCTCAGACCGTTAATGCCGGACATTCGATTTTCGCCGGTGGAGATTTCTAAACGTGAATGTCTCAACCCTGAAATTTCAATAACGCGCCCAAATTAAATCGCAATCTCAAGTTTCTTTCTTTCTCCCTTATTCTCGCTCCGGAAGCTTAAAAAGCGAAGCTTCGAACAAAATGTCACGCGCGGTTTTCAACGGTCGGTGCGCCCGACGAAGCGACAGCTCTTTCTCGAGCAAACCCGTATCTCCGATTACCGTTTACCCGGAACTCGAAGCAGCAGCTTCAGTTTTACCGAAAACGATTTTTTTTGTTTTTCTTCCCCCGTAATTTTTATCATTTTTTTTTTCGTTGCTTGCAAGTGCGGTGCGCGACGGCGCGTTCGCGATTGACGCGGAAACGAATCGAGCACCGCTTCCCGCAAGGGGGCGAAAAAAATCCACCGGAAGATGCACTTCCTCCTCATCCGGCAACGCCGGCCGTTTCGCGCAAACAGACGCATAAGTAGAGACGAGATGAAAAGCTCTTGTCCCAGCCTTGAGGTGTCTCACTTCTCTTATTTACGATTCTCAAATAAAAGAAGATATGCGGAAGGTTCGCGGTGATATCCAACATCGTGTTATTTACATAATTTATGTACGCAGCCTTCGTCCTTCGCGTTTAAGTGCACGACCGTGCCCACAGCACCTCACGACCTTACAATTATATCCAACCTTCGTGAAAATGCTGCTCTAAAGGTTCTTCATTACTCTAATAGACAGCTTGGTAACTTTACAATGGAAATTCTAATTTGCTCTTAGCTTTCCCGAACGGATGCGGATCCTACTTTATTTTATTATTAATATATATATATATATTTTTTTTTTTAAGTAAAATTTCAATAGTAATTATTGTTATTTCATTCGATAATGTTACTCCGTCCATCAAGGTTCCCGGACTGAAATAACAAAGGCTCGTCGCGGGCAAATTTCGACTCGGGGCATCCACTGACTTTCCTTTTTTACGAATATATAGATAATTTAATTTAATAGACGCATTATCCGGAGTGATAGTCACTGGTACCATGCGTTCTTATGCGCGTAATTAGTGGTTCGGCTCAAATCGATTTGCCAGACTTGTAAAACCATCCGCAAAATCCGATGCTTAGCATACGGGGCTTCGGAGTTCCACTAACTTACTTTTCCCATTTTTTTTTCCTTCCTCATTTCCTAAAGTAACCATCCGAGGAACTCACTGCGGGTTACTTTGCTTAAGTCATCGCCATCGCGACTGGTGAAGAGTTTGAGAAAAGAAAAGAAGGTGAAAACAATGAGCGAAAAAATTGGGGAAACCGCAGATCCGAATGCAAAGCGGATGGTGCGCAACGGTTTCCTTCGCGATTTCCGCCGAATTTGCCGGGAAAGGCAGCTCGTCCATTTTGGGCGACATCCCTTGCCGGCGCATTTTCCGCTCCCCCGCGGGAAGGGCCGGAACCTGCATCACTCGCGCCACGCGAATCGAGGCGCACCAAAAGACCCCCTTCCTGAACGCGGTCCGTACACACGTGCGCCGGAGACGGTCGGCGTCTCGGGCACCTCCGGGCATCAACCAGGCTCGGGCACCAACAAAACCTCCCCCGATCGAAGCCGAGCATTCTTCAATTAATGCTTCGGACATGGGCGCAGAATGTTAATTTTAGATTTCGCCATTTTTGTCTATATCCTTATTTTCCCTTGCATGATTTGGTAATTTGCCGTGGTTTAGAACAATGGCTTTTTTTATGCCATATTCCAGTTTTGGCATAAATGCAAATTGTTTACGAGCAATGAACCGTATTCTGCAATGACGGACGACCAAATGCAATGCATCGGCGTTGCAGTATCACTTTAATTTCTTCACATCTCCCGATAATGGACCGTCGGAGTGTCCACTCGCCGTCGATGGCGAATACGTTGGATAATTAACGCAGCATAAGCCCTGCGTGAGGGTTTGTTTGCCGCACGCGTTCCGAGCTTCCGCAGCATTACAAAACGTACCCGGAGTTATTCAGCCATTTTGAGGCTCCGAAACCGTGCGATCAACTTCAATTTCCGCACGAATTCGATCCTGCAACGCGTTCGGGGAGCTTGTTGTCCGTCGCGCATCGCCGACGCTTCGTCTGCCCGCCAACGAAAATCCTCGGAGCAGCTTAATCTGCAAGGGCCGCCATCTTCGCTTTTGTCTCACCACTTCGACCACGTTCGTTTTTGGCGTCGGACACGGCGTGCGTGCGGCCTTCCGTTTACCGCCGGCGAAAACGAGCAAAGAAACTCGAAAGCGAAGGCAGAATGCCTGCCCCGGGATTACTTGAACTATTCGCGTTTCGGTGTTCGAATAAAAAAAAAAAAAAACCCGAAAACAATCTCGCTGAAAGCGGCTTGTTCGGCTTAATCGAGAGAGATGCCAAATCAACAAATCGACGTGGAAGCAGAAAACAAAAATCCTTCCTGACAATTCCTCGCGTCGCAACCTGACGCTCCGCGATAAACGGATGCAAATACAATTCCGTCCACATTATTTTCTTTTTTTCTTGTAAAACATGTTTTAAAAAAACCATTGTTTCGATTTTTCGTTTCTTTTCAAGTAGGGTAATAGCCATTTTGGCCGCCTCACGAAAAATGAAAACAAAAATCTCAATTGTTTTCGTTTTTTATTGTTCTTGGCACGAGATGAGAAAATTTTATTAATACTCGATTGATGCGAGTTCGGGGAGAGAATTATCGTGGATTGCAGTGGAGAAAACAATAAAAAGGACAGGAACAATTTCAACGCCTTGTCACATCCATATTCGATGCTTAAGGTCCCACGCAACGGTCCCCCGAATGATTCCGACAAAATCGCCGCGATTTTGGTGAGAAAATAATGCTGCATTGCCGGGAAAACTCTCGATCGTTCCCTGGGAAACAATCGCAAAACCGCCAAAGCCTTTCTCCAGTTTTTTCCACCCCCTCCCCGCGCTGAATCTTTTCCTTTTACGCCTTTTTTCTGCGCCCCAAAAAATTTCTTTGAACGACCCCGCGGTAATTTTTCGGTCGTGAGGCAACCCAGCCGTTGGGGCTGCATCCGCGTACCCACGACAGCCGAGGCTTTCGAACGATACCGCGGAGTTCGACCGACAGCACACGGGTCCAACCTGGAAAAGGCTTCGGATCCGAGCCCTTGTCCGTGGAGCGACCCGTTACGCGATAACTCCCCGCAAGATTCTCACCCAAAATTCCCGCCCATCCGACAAAAGTCAGTAAACAGCGCATTCAAAACCAGATTATTATCATTCTCTCGTTGTGTAATTTTGCGAACGTCCGACCGGTTTCGATTGCCAAACAAAGGTTTGCCTCATCGACCTAATGGTCGATGCTGAGAGCCACGCTTTTTGGAAATCGCCTCCTTTTGCACGCTGCGAAGCCGAGGAGCAGCAATGCATTTGCCCGCAGTCACGCCCCGGGGGTGATTTCTGGCCAACTGATATCGGGTCGAAAGTTTTGGCCCGGTGCGATCGACTTGAAGAGGAAACGCTGCGAACCGCGAACGAGAATCGAATTCGAGAGAAAAAAGGGCGGCCGAACGCATTCTTGTTTAGAAGGCAAAAGCAAGTTTCTGCGGACGTACATTTGAATCAAACGTCTCCGCACTCTTTGACTTTCAAGCTTCTCAGCACAAATCGCTTACGCGCCTTCCTTACTCAACATTTAACGCAATCGACTCGTATGGAAAATGAGATCTGAAAGTTAATCCAGAACCGCGGATCCGATCATCATTTTACTCTTATCGCATCTTATGAGGAGCAACTGACTCAATAATAAAAAGTAATAACGTGAAACGTGTGTAACATCATCAAGGGAAAAAAAAAACTTGTTCTTTCAATGTACAGCGCTACTTATTCGGTTTTCCGTTAGACGCACCAAAGAAATCCGTTTTTCAATTTTAAATACCGAACATTTTATACTATTTCCCCAATGGGACGAAGTTACTCGGTTGATGGTTATCTCGGATATCAGGTTGGTTTCATCCGAGTTTCCCTCATTTCTTTTTACGCGACGGTTTCGTGCGCACTTAAGAGCATCCTCCAGTTCGCAAAAAAAAAACCGAAAAGAAAAGAAAAAATAACTTTCTTCAACAAAAATCGACCTTAAAATGTGGGAATAAGGACGAACCGAAACTTCAACGTCGAGAAATTCACACTCTCTGTGCAGCAAAGTATTCATTTGCTATGAGAAACAAAAATTACGTTTGTTATTGGATCTGTCTGAATAAGCCATTATTCTAGGGGTTTTGGATAAGATTCTCGTATGATAACCCTTCACCTTTACGTACGATGGATTCGTGACGACGGACGTGCCCCTTTCGAATCATGCGTCGCGGAGTGTGCGTAAGCGGCGTCCCACAAACCACGCCGAAACAAAAAGCGACGGACCGAAATGCGGCGAACTCACCGGCAATGAAATCGCCGCTGCGGCCCACAATGAAAAGCGTCGATCTTTCGAAGGGGAAAGACCGGCAGGAAAGAGGGCAGCAGTTTTCCGATTTCCGCAGCATCAAACTGACCTGCTGAGGCAAAGAGGAAAAGAAAACAAAAGCGCCATGAAAGCTTCCAATAAAGATCTATTGTGCAGCCGCGGGATTTTGCTGTCGCCTGAACGTGGCAAGTTCCCTTCCAGCAAATCAGATACGATCCTGTTAATTTCCAGCACTATGGGACGCATCTCCACGGGCCGATGCGGAGCGACAGTGTAAAATTCCCATTTGTTTTTGCGTTTCTTTGCCGATGATCCCGAGATTATAAATTTTGCATGGAAAAATTAACCCCTGGGGAAATTATTACGAACTGACATAATTATGACTCTTAGTTTCCGATGTATTAACCTTTTCCACCGTCTCCGTCGCATTTAACAATAGACGCCAGTGAAAGAAATGAAAAATAATTTATTAATAAGTAACAAAACTAAACAAACTAAAAATCTCAAGCCAGATTAAATTATATGTTGTAAATAATTAGTATGGTCTGGCACAATTTTTATCCCGAAAATACATATATATGACGTAGCGCAACACTTCATATTTTACGATGCATAACTATTTGCATACCTATAAAAGTTCTCATTATCATTTAGATAACTTTCAAAAAAAAAAAAAAGCAGCAATAATGACAGTGCTAAAATTCCGTAATATTTTAATAACTAATTCCAACGTTTCCGCAATGAGAACCAAGATTTACTCGAGAATTTTACAAAAACAAATATGTTTACATATTCTGGCAGAAGCTTGCAACATATCGCAAAACGCACGCACACGCGCACACACACAGACACACATTTATTTAGGAATGATAATGTTTTCATACATCATCTCATTGAATTTTAAAAGCCGAAATAAATTACCTTGCACGCGGATAGGTTTGGAGTTTCCATGAAACAAGATCGGACACTGGAGCGTCGGGACCAATTTCATATTTCGCATTTAGATATTGAATTTCGGATTGAAGTTTTTCAACTCAAAGCAAAATATTTTCCTTCCGCTTAAGTCAGGATTAATAAGCGTTTCAGTCAGTGAGCGACACCGTCACCAAAAGGGAAAAAGAAAAGGAATCCGCTCCCAATTTAATATCTTAATCTGCAATAAATTTCGTTCCGTGAGATTTCCCGAACGCATCCCATAAAATTTAATAACTATTCAATCGTGTAAAACTACAACTTCAGAATCGACTTTCCTTCGGGTGCACTTGAAAAAAGAAAAAAAAAAATTTCGCTGCATTTATTTCGAGCGGAATGGCACAATCAAGGGGTTGCGTCGCGGAGCGGTTTCGCCGCGCCCGCAGGACCGAAGCGGCGCTTTCGCTCCTGACTGCGTCGTGGCAGGAGCCCGGATCTCGGAGGCCGCGGACGACCCATCCCTCCCGTTCGCGTCAAATGCATTTAAGCTCAAAAGTCATTAATCGATTCAAATCGCGAAACTAATAATAATAACGCATTACGAACCGCGGAATATTTTCCTCATCGACCCGATTATATACTTCCGAATTCGTTGAACTGTTTTATAATTTCAGTTATGACAATTTTTCGCGATCGAATATACTTTCGGAATCGACCGTTTCCCCATCCTTCTCTCGCTTCTCTTCTCACGGAAGAATCCGGAGGAATAAAACGGGCGATATGCGGAGCACTTTTCCGCGTGTTCTCCTTTGAGCGTGCGGTTAAAATTTCTCTGTCTCAACTTTTTACACAATAAAAGTGCGACACCTATGGTAGTCACCCGCATGGTTCGATGCCTCGCGCTCAATATCTCCCCAAGTCGCTCTACCGCCGATTTCGATATTTCCACCTTGTTCATAACGGTCCCCCGCTGACATTGCACTGGCAGCAACGGAAAACTCCGGTAGTGATCGAGGCAGAAGACATTTCTCTGCTGTGAAACGCACGGATTCATCCCTAAGAACCGTGGACCTGGTCCGGCGCCTGTTCCACGGGTTTCTTTTGCAATCGGACTTCTCATCCGAGGCCCTCCCGAACCGTTCAAACTCTGCACTCCGAGGAATGAAACAGACCGAGTGCTGCATACCTGAAAAAGGATTTTCTCCTCGGCGAAGTTGGAACATTTAGTACCAAATGAAGCAGCATTTCTCTTTTTTTGACGCGGGCAACGTTCTGTAATTTGGGTCTTTCGGCAAGTCCGTACAAACGCATTCGTTCGTTCAATTTTTGATAAATCTTTCGTTTGCAAGCAAGAAACTTCAAATCTTCCCGCCTTTTGAACGATCGCCGAACCGGCAGCGGAGAACCGAAGATGGTAAAAAGCATGACGGCCGCATGCGACGTGACGCCAGTCTTCAGAAAAGACGAAAGTATCTGCGACCCGAATCGAGATAATCAGGAAGGTCCAGCAATTCGAAAGCGAATCTCGAGCATCGATGAATCGAACAGGGAAAATTCGGGTCGCGGTAAAAAGTACGTTGCGATATTATCTGTGCTGGGGCGAAAGAGGAAATAGGACAAGGATCGGAAATTTCGTGTGCGAAACATGCCGCAATCTAAGCAGACAAAGACAAATTGAACAACCGACCGCGACTCAACACTTCGTCATTACGTTCTGTGCGCTGTCACTTTGTTTGCTACATTCGCCTTCCAACCCTTAAGTGCATTCGTCATGGTAAACCTGCTGTGGATCGGCATCGTGGGCACCGCGTTCATCACCGTCAACTCTGCGATGCCGAACGGTACAACTTACACTTGCTCGACCATGAAGCTTCCGAAAGCGGGAAATTTAAATTGTTTTTCTTTTTTTTTTTTTTTAATACGGAAAAGGACGTTCGGTTCGATGGACCGCGGCAACAATTTCGTGCTCTTATTACGTTATGGTAAAAAGGCGGCGGTGACGCCGGATATCCTCCCGGGTGCCAGCAACCGAGAGGGAAAGCAATCACTCGCCCGTGTTTCCGCTGAAAAAAAGCAATCCAACGTTAAATTCGAAATGACAATAAAGAAAAAAAAAAAAAGAGTACGAGAGAAAAGGAGTCGCGCTTTCGATTTCGAAAAAAAACCGGAAATTGACAACGTTTTCCGCACGAAAATGGATTCCTTTTCGCATTTGGCTCGCCGCCATTACGGGCGGCTCCGTTCGCTTGACCCCTCGCGATCCCGAAGAACGCAACCTTTCGGCTTAGCTCGGGTCCGCCAATTTTGCAAACCGGAAATGACTTTTTCGTGTATTTTTTTCCGTTTCCACTCTTTTCCCACCTAATTCCGACAATCGTCAAGCCGGGTCAAATTTAAAATTTAAATTCTTCTCGCAACAACCTCGTTTCCAATTCAATTTGTGTCCCCTCCGTGAGGATCGGTCAATTGCTTTCTCCGCAACGCTGCCGATTTCGTCAAGTGCTGTTCCTGCACGCGGTTGGTCTTTCGACGCGGTGCCTCCTCGATCTCCACCCGCAGGTTCGATCGTCATCTCCGGACGGCTCCGGCATCGGCTGAAACGGTTTTAATAATCAAAATATCTTTCCCGATCCCGGCCTCAAGAGCTTTTTCGTAACTCAATTTTTTCCCTTTCGAGAGTGATTCGAACCGGCGATCCCGTGCAGCACCCCACTACGAATCCCCCCTCCAGAAAGGCTCCGATTTCGCACCAAAACGTCGCCTTTTTCGCGCATTTCCGTTTGCCGGAGTGAAACCTCAGGACGTCCCTCGGCGGGAGCGATCAGAAGGTGCACCGACTAATACCGAACGGGTGGGTATTTCTTCGCAGACACCACTCTCGCGGCTCCAGGATGCCTCACAGACGCCAACTGTTTAATGAGAAAAAGCCACCGCAACCTAAAATAAAATTTTGATCCCTGCCAAAGGAGATCACACGCGGCTCCTTGTCAAGATTCAAAATCTACTTTAAATAAACCTACAAATCAACCGTAATCTACAAACACTTAAAAGTTTCTGAACTTTCGCAAATATTTTTCTTAATAGATCCAGGTGCCGGTTCGAGCCATTAACCTCTCACCCGATCTAATTGCTCTGGGACCGGTTAACGTCAAACAGCTCGTTAGGAGAACGTGGCAGGGTCGTCAGCGCGACGGCAAACACACAGCCGAGGCAACGCGTTCACCTCGCTCTTCCCCGACGAAACTCTGCGGGGAAGGACCATTTGCGCTTCGGAGCGAAACCATCGGGCAATACCGGTGGAAGAGGCGCTGACGGGGTCCGACCGACGGCTTCGATCCGCTTTTGCCGGTGCCCGAAATTGCGTCAGCGTTTCCCGCCGCTTTCAGGATTCGCGTCGCGGTAGGCGCATCCGACGGTCTTCGGTCGGGCAAACGACGCAAGAATCGGGGCGGGAACCGGTCCCGTTCCCGCTTCTTCCACGGCATCGAAACCCCAACCGAAAAAGGGCGCGAAATCGAGGCCGATCTGACGGTAAGGCGGCAAAATCCCTCGCAGTCGGTTCTGCCGGACCGGGAGGTCGAAGAAACCCCGATTCTCACCGCGGTCCCGCGCGTGCGTTGCGGGGGGGGGGGGGGGGGGGGGG
>JAOWBB010004822.1:0-33040 GCA_028565995.1 Ricinus marginatus | reverse complement strand
AGAAGCATTAAAAATGCTGGAAATTTTTTTATTTTGAAAGAAAACCTTTAACGGCTCTAAATTAACCATTTTTACAATTTTATTATTGAAATTCAATAATTTTAATGAACCGAAAAACTTTAAAATTATAAAAAACACGCAATATATAAAAAAATCGAAAATGACCATCTGCACTGAATATCAAATGATAATCAAAGATTTTTAACATGTATTCCAAAAAATTAATTTTTTAATAGTCAATAATATTATTGTCACGAAATAGGTTTAATCTCATGCGATTCATAAATGTTACTGGAGTGGTGTTCTTATATGATCATCAGAACAGCAAAAAATTCAGAATTTCTGATTAAAAATTAAATGCAAAACGTGCTGAAAAAAACTATAACAGGAACATTTTCGTCAAATAAATAAAAATGAGAAATTCGAAAAATTATAGTACAAAAGGAAATTTAATTGATTTTATAGACTTCATAGCGGGGTTTCGCTTTGTAAAATATCTAAATATTTTTCGATCTTGTTTTTATTCTAGACTTATAGAATACAGAGCAATCTTTATAAGGAAAAACCTTGTTTGTTTAAACTACCGGCAACCGGTGCCAAATCCCGTTAATAAATGCATTTTAATCTGAATTCTTTTGCAATTCAGTATGTCTGGTATCGGTCCTGCATTAAATGAAATGGAAAGTCATATAATAAAAATTATATAACTTTATAAATTATTATTATCTAACTATCTACTTACATTATTCCTTATTTAATGCAAAACTTTCAACTACATACACGGTTTAAACTTACGCTAATTAATGCTAATGAGAAAAATATCAAAAGTTTAAGGATATAAATAATGCTAAAATATGTATAAAATCATAGTTACTTAAAGTAAATCTGACCAGATTTATAACTGAATATTATCATTAGTATGAAAATTATTGCAACTTATACTGATTTTCTACATTTATATTGCCTATAGGATATTAATTTTTTAAGACGTATCAACAGAACTTCAAAACATTAAGACAAATAATTATAACTTTAAATTCGAATAATGAATCATGTAAACAGTCAAGAATCTATTTTTTAATATTTAAAAATAAAAAAAATCATAAATATTAATAAATTTTCGTAAAAATTTTATTTATTATTTAATTTACCATTTTTATTACTCAAGTTATTAAAGAAATTTTCAAATTTCTCATAGAAAACCCTAAAAGGCATCCAAAGCATAACATGCAATCGAACGTCATTAAATTACTGTTTCAAATGACAGATTATTCATTAAAAATCAAGCTCTGTTGTACCCAATCGATCTATTTTCAACGATAATACTATTAATAATTCCGATAGCAAGATTATAAATAATTAATATTCGCAGATTTACAGATTTATATATTTTCTCTATCTATTTGAGCACAAATATTCATGATAAGAGAAATGCAAATGCAGCCAAATAATGAAAAATACAATATAATTTAATAAATGTAAAATGATCCAAGTTCATACAGAATACGTCTCAATAAGTGAATTTCGAAAAATACTGTTTTTAAATTAATTTTTCGATCATAACCAGAAAAATAGAATGGCATGTATCAAATCATTCACTGAATTATAATATAGTGAACATGGAGTATAAATATCAAGAACACAAGAATATACTAATTCTATGAAAAATAATTGTTAAATTTTTTAAACAGTAAAAAATAAAATTATCAACATCAAATTACTAAAAAATTTTTTTAAAACTTGATTTATAAATTCAGTAGTTTGAAAATTATTTTGAATTTTATGATAATGTAAAATCTAATCCAAGTATGACTAAATATAATTGCAAGATTTATGTTAAAAATAAATTTTGAACAGTTATTGTAAAAGTTTCCCACAAATGTTGCACAATGCCTAAATTCATAAAGATTAAGTATCACGAAATATCGAACCTGACACACAAGTCTATTCAACACTTACTTATGCAATATGTGCGTAAAATAATTCAAAACCACTTCCTGCATTATATAAAGACAAAATATCCCATATAAAATATTGATAGAATATTAAAATTAGTATTTTTTACAAAAGAAAAGTAAAAACATGCCGAATATCATATTTATCTATAAATAAAGAGTAACCATAAATTTTCTTCAAAATTCTTAGAATAACATAATTTCAATGTGAAATTAGTTAATAATGGCATAAAAAATTTAGTTCAATTCTGCATTTCTGTATCAATTTTATAAAAAAAAAAAAATATGTATATGCTCGATTGACTTAAACAGACTATCATATCTACACAGAGTTTATGTCTTCATATGAAACTTCAACCATGAAATTTAAAGTGGAACGAACTTTAATTAGTTAAATATTTTATTAAATTTTTTTCATCCACAAACATTATTTTAAATGAAATTAAAGAAGTTTTTAATTTTTATTATTCTACGTGAATACTATCAATGAATTAATATAATTTAAATATATTTTTTTCGTTATTTTGCTTTTTTAAGCAATTAAAATAAAGTTATCATAGAAAGCAGATTTTTTGCACAAAATCCAATTGCTTTTGTTAATTTTTAAAACCAAACCTATCTTTACAAGAATTTTTTCTTCATGTCAAATTTAAAATTTTTTTTTCCTTTTCGTTAGTAAAAAATTGACAACTAGATTTAATATATTTTACCCCATGGAAAGAAAGGAAATTGACTAATTTTAAAATTTAACTGCTTTTCTTTTGTGACATTACACGTAATAGGAAAGTATAAATGTGTTTAAGATTTTGAAATATTACTGAAAATTTTTCTGTAAAGATTTGACTTTCTCAGTTTTTGAACTCTACTATGGAAAAATCAAATATAAAGAATTTTCACTATTAACATTTTAAAAAATTGTTTGTCTTGAACAAAAAAGGATAAATTTTTGAAAACAACAAAGACAAACAACAGAAAAAAAAAAAGACAGGATTCGGAAAATTAAACTTTTTAAAGATCTAAATGGTTCATAGAATTATTAATATTTTCTCTGGTAACGACTGAATAATTGTTTAAACGTTAAATAAATCATTTGAAAAATTCTGAAATTGTACAAAAGTCATTAATGTCAGTTCGCTGATTTGAAATAATAGGATATATTTCATAGTCAGAATGAACAATTAAAAATGTATTGTCAATAGTGAATAAATATTTTTTGCAGTAATTTAATTTTCTTTTTAATTTCATGATTCATTAAAGTCTTTTTCTTTTTATTGCTTATTGTGGACTCAAACCATTAAATTTTCATTTCTCAACGAATGATTATCCTCAAGCTCAAGAGAAACATATATATTTTTCATTTTAATTTACAGGCACGTATTATATAAATAGAAAAAGTAAATATTAGTTTCTCCGCCATGGGCACCAAACAATTTATGAAGTAGTTTCAATTAATACTAGACAAATACACAAGTTAATAGTCCGTATTTGATTCATAAATAAAATTTTTCAATTATCTAACTGTACTTTTTTTAAATACTAAGCTTGCATCAACCAAGTTTAATCGAAATTTAATTAGTTGTTAATCAATGTTTCTAGTTTTAAGTTAAAGATATTACTTGAATATGAACATGAAACCCTCTACGTGTCTTTTATAGTATACTTTAAGCTATAATATGTAGATTAAAACAAATTGATATGACAGAATTAAAGAAAATAATTATAACTGAAAATTAAGAAAAAAAATCTTGATCTTGATCAATATTTTTCAGTTTTAGATGCTAAAATCTTAAAAACAAAAATTATTAAGACATTTAATTAAAGATTTTAAGATTCGGTCTCACATGATATTCCATTTTACCTAGATCTGTCTGATAACTGGATTAAGGATGCGGAATGAGGAATCTTTGTGACCGCAAATTTGCGGTGAATTCAACAAAATGGAAATCACGCTACGTAGTTCTGATAGCAGTAGCTTTCTCTCTGCTCTTGTTCCTCACTGTCAATACAGAAAAAACATTGGCAGGATTAGCATGCGCTAGCAATCCATGTTTATTTGGAATTTGCATAGACGATGTGAATGACACATTTTTATGCTATTGTATAGACGGTTACACGGGATTTTTATGTCAGACTAACTGGGATGAATGTTGGTCAAATCCTTGCCTCAACGGAGCTGAATGCGTGGACGGGATTGCCCAATTCAATTGCACATGCCCTCCTGGATATCAAGGTACATTATTTACAATTTAAAATTTGTCTTATTGCTGCGAAACTCATGAATATTTATAAATAAATGTGATTCTAGGGGAACTCTGCGAGACTGATATTGATGAATGTTTATCGAATCCTTGTCATAATAATGGAACTTGCATAGACGGAAAAAATGGTTATAGCTGCATTTGCCCTGCAGGTTATCTTGGTGACTTTTGCGAGACCGATATTTCTGTTTGTAATGATACAAATGAAATGCGTTGCATGAATGGAGGACTTTGTATTGAAGGTCCAGGTTTTACTTTCAATTGTGTTTGTCAACCAGGTATTTTACACTAAATAACAAAGCCAATATTGTTTTTCTCTTGAAATTTTACCTTTTAATTAATAAATATATTGTGCACCGCAAGGAAATTGACAAAATTTTGTTTCAAGAGTGCCTATCTTTATATGTAAACTAAAAGTATGCAACTCCATTTAAATAATATTCTTAAAATAGTTAGTGAAGAAATACGTCTATTTTTTGATGAATTTAATATGTTAGATTATAACTCATAAGATCCTTACTAGACAGTTGACAATACCCATCCAGAATATCATAACAATGAGTAATTTAAAACTTATAATTAAAAGTGACATGTAATAGTTTTAATAAGAAAAAAAGAGTTCAAACGAGGATCCACATAATAAATAATTTTGCAATAGATTTACGATTAAAATATTGACTTTGTAAATAATTCGCTGAAATGTTTTTAGAAAATTTCAAATTCCCATATTTATTCAACCAAACTTTCACCATATTGTATTTGGAAGTATTGTCGGATTCAGATCCTAATCTCCCATTTTAAAATTAATCAAAAAATTCAAATGAAAATTTTAATAGATTATAAAAGACAGACCAAAAGAAACAGTTTATGATTTTTTTACACTATCTATCATGTTTTAAAAGTATTCTTCATGTGTTAAAATAATTTTCTAAAAATTAATTTAACGATCTACCCTTAAATATAATTTCCACACCATTTGTCATTAGAACTATTTTCTAACATAAAATAATCAGTTTATATTTCCAATAGCCATTAAGATGATTTTACTAATGTCATCAAATTAATAATTTTATTAAGTTGTCTCAAGTTTTCCTTTTATAGGATGGACAGGTAAATTGTGCGATAACGAGGTGGACGAATGTGCATCTTCACCATGTCGAAATGGAGGTCTATGTCTAGATATGCATGCTAACTATTCTTGCGCTTGTACTTTTGGTGAGACATTATAGTTTAAATTTCTAAATTAATTAACTTTCAATGCAAAGTTTCTCGTTTTCATTGTCATTTCATTTGCATAAGTTCAGATAATCATGTATATGTAAAACAACTGTTAGTGTTAAAATAATTGAATATTTTATATATTGGAATAAGTAACAAAGAGTTTTAAATTTTATGAAAACATTTTTATAAAAATGGCAGGTTATACTGGAAGGAATTGCGAGATTGAATTAGAAATGTGCGGAGAAAGCAGTCCATGCCAAAATGGTGCCCTATGTCTCATCGAAGATTGGCTTAGTGTGTGTTACTGCGTTCCGGATTTTCATGGAGATCGATGTCAATATCAATATGATGAATGTCAACTTGGACCCGGGTAAGTTCCGAATGTTCATTTAGTGTCAAAATGTAAAAAAAAGCAAATTTTAATATTTTGCTTCTACATGTAGACTTATCGTCAATAATTTTAAATAAAAATTAAATCAAATTCCAAAACATGTAAAAGTATATAATAAAATTTTTCATTTAATAGTTTTTGTCTTTTTATTAGATGCAAAAATGGAGGAACATGCATTGATGGGGTAGATGGCTACACATGTTCTTGCCCGCCTGGTTTGACAGGAAGTCTCTGCGAATGTCTTATTCTCAATACAGACGAATTAGATTGTAAATATGTTTTGCCGGTGACCTCAACGTTTTCCTCTTCTACCATGGTCGAGCAAACGGTGCCAATTTGGATTGAAACAGAAGTGCCAAAAACACCGTTTTACCGAAATTTATCTTCCACTAAAGATTATTCTCTGATGAACCAATCAACAGTTGGATTCACCAAATTTTTCCCTTTTACCACGGGAGAACCAGCAACCAGACGTATTTACCAGAAACCTGTTACTACTGAGAAACCTATCACTGCATTCAAAGTCACTCAGAACAATATTACATCTACAAAAGAACCAACAAAAATTACGACCGAAATGGAATTAATTTCATACACGAATTATATGGATTTGCATACTTTTAAAAGTTCTACAATTTTAACAACGCATAATAAATCAGAAACCGCAGGATTAACTGATCCAATTACAACCGGAAGAACCACGATAGATATAACAACTCCGAAACCAATGATTATGACTAGTGTTCCTGTTCCAGTAACAACCGTAACTGATGAAGCTATGTATATACCGTTCCCGACATTAATTTCTACAACATCAAAAACAACACATTTTCCAACTATAGAACAATTTCCAACAACTATCACTGAAATTAATTTGCCATCTACGCCCCAATCGGGTTTTAACTGTATAAGATCGCCATGTCTTAATGGTGGGATGTGCCTTAACACAAACAGCGGACCAAAGGTGAAAAATTTAAACATTTATTATTTAAGTATTTACTGATTAAAGGATTTTTATTCTTAAATTCTTTTACTTGATAGAAATTCATCTCAATCTGTCTATTGAAAACTGAAGACCATTCAAATCTAACAACTTTTTAATAGTAGTTTATAAAGATTCGCGAGTGGAAAGAATTTATCCCTTAATTAATATGATTAAAAATATTTATTTTTAATAATAATATAGTATATTACAATACATAGAAAAAAATATTAATAGTATAATAATAATCTTAATTAAAAATAACATTTATCTTTTAAAGTCAGACATATTAATTAAAAGTTCTGTTGACTAAAGGTAATTTTATAATATTAAGATAATATAAGAATCTGCCTTTTTATTTCGTAGTGTATTTGCAAACCAGACTGGCAAGGCGACCTTTGCGAAGAAAAGGCTGATTTTAAAATTGCTGCTTTCTCTGGAAAATCCTACTTAAGTCATTACTTAGATAATATTTCTAAGTTGAAGATAGATTTGACTGCAAGGACTATATCTGCAACTGGTATTATCCTTCAAACTCATCTAGGTCCAGACATTTATATGACATTATATCTAGATGAGAATTTACTTAAATTTAAATTTTCATGTGGGCTTCAAACAATGCTGCTTAGTGAAGTTCAGCTTCGAATAAATAATGGATTTGATTTTATTGCCTCCGTGGTGTAAGTTACATAAGAAAAGTTTAATATCTTAAACTCATTTTTTTTTCTATAAACTATTAAATCAAAAAAATTATTTTTTAAATTAGTAACAATTGTAATTTGTTTTCATTAATATCTTATGTTAAGAAAAGCAAAAATATTAAAAGAAAATAAAAAAATTAAAGTTTGAGATATTCAGGTTTTATATATATTTTTATACCCATTACAATACATAATTTTAATTTATTATACCAATTATAATATAATTGTTATACCTCATACAATATTAATTATGGTAAGAAGACTAAATTCAAAAAATCAAAAAATATAATTAAATTGGAACAAAAGAACTAAAAATTCTTGAAAATAGTAATAATTAAATAATTGATGAGACTAATGCTTCTTTATCATGATTATAACTTAATCACTTTAGGTTAGAATTCCTGCCAATGATGCAAAAACAAAGGCAATGTTCAGCGTCTGTTCGGATAAATAACACTTTGAGTATGAGTGGGGAGCAAGCAGCTTCTGAATCTTATTCAGATATAAAAAGTGCCTTTCTTCATATTGGAGGTATTCCGAAACCGATATCTGAAAAGGAGCTACCCATCACAGAAGGATTTATCGGCTGTATAGGAGATTTAGTGGTAAGAAAATATATTCTACAAAAGAATTATAGAAGACTGAATATGTTAAACTTCGTGAACAGCTTAAGTCTCGATTCATTAAGGAAGTAAATTTCATCGAAAATATAATCAATAATGACAAATCATCAGCCATCATCCATTTAGAATCATAATCACGGAAATAAGAATAACTTCACGTAAACCATGAAATTAAATTATCTATTTGACAACTGAGAAATGGATAAATCTGTTAATATCAAAGCAATGGAAAAATATTTTATATTTATCTAACTACATTCAGTTGTGACGTATCAAAGATAAAACTTAAAAAATGAAGTTGTTTTGCCTTTAGTTAAGGATAATTGCATCGATTCATACAAAGCAAAAATATCAAGTTAAAATAATTTCGAATTGAGCCAACAGTTACACAGTAAAAAACAGATTTTTGTTTAACATTATTCACGAAGGAAATATTCTTTCTTCAGTCGGATTTAATATCTAGAAATAACGGTATCTGACAAGTGAAACGGGGTCGATGAATTACTTATATATAATAATCTATTTTCAACAGATCAATGAGATAAAGAAAAACATATTTAAAGATGCCTTTGATGCAAATGAGGTGACTGAATGTAAATCACTGGCATGCCTGTCAAATCCATGCTACAGTGGATCCAGTTGCATTGAATATAACAATACATGGTCTTGCATTTGTCCTTCAGGGTAAATTATTTCTATCAAACCTTATAATAATTCGCAAAAGAGACTGATATGAAAGGACTTATTTTACGAAATTGTAATTACAGTTATGTCGGACCATTGTGTGAAAGATCGGTGTGCAAAAATAATCCCTGCGAGTATGGAGGAACCTGTGCTCCTTTCCCTGGAAGTGGATTTATCTGTCTATGCCCTCTTGGAAAGAGAGGATTATTTTGCGAAAAAGGTTTTTATTTATTATTCCTAACATATATCTTTGACTATATAAGAAATAAAATTTTGAAAAAAATTATAGAATCTCAACTTGATTTAAAAAAAAATCATTCTTTAATAAATAATAATAGGCTTAATTTCTGCTATTCACACATATTTGTTGAAAGTTTAAAAGCAAAAACAAAACATGATTAAAATCATTATTTATATTCTAATTTAATTTTAATATATATAAAAATTCTGTAATGTTAGGTTAGGTTAGGTATTGTGTTGAAAGCCAATATTTCAGAACAAAAATTTTGAGTTTATTTCTAGTCATTGTGTTACATGTTTTTCAGATGTTGACATAATCCATCCAGTATTTTCATCTTCTACTGGAGGTTTGTCGTCTTTCACTGCCTATATGCTACCTACTGAAATTCATGAGGACATAACAATCACATTTAAATTTACTCCTCATGATATGGAGCAGATTTCACTGATGTTGTTCATAGGCCAAGATGGTTACCATGGGCCAACATCGGATCACTTAGCCGTCAGTTTTATAAAAGGATATGTAGTATTAACGTGGAATTTGGGTTCGGGACCTCGGCGTATTTTCACGACGCAACCAATATCCGATACAGGAAATATATTTCATAACGTTAAGATAGGTAGAATTGGACAAAGAGCATGGTTAAAGGTGGATAATCAGAGAAATGTGACCGGAAGATCTCCGGGTAAATTAAGTCAATTGAATGCAAGATCCTTAGTTTATGTAGGAGGACACGACTCCATGAATTTTTCTTTCCTTCCTCATGATTTACCTTTACATACTGGATTCTCCGGATGTCTATTCGATGTCGAAATAAAAAGTAATCAAAGGATAATAAAATTGGAAAAGACTCTCGCATCTTTTAGTAGGGGGGTAGGGCAATGTGGTACAACTTTATGCCATGAAAAAGCTTGCGATAATGGGGGTGGATGCATCTATCACGGAGCAACTTATACGTAAGATACTTTATTAAACTGCAAATGAAAGAGCTAATTATTATACAGTTGTCACTGACATAACAAATTTGTTTATTTAAAGATGTCTTTGCGCTGATGGCTGGTTTGGACCAACGTGCAGCCAGCATTACAATCCATGTGATTCTTCTAGACATAAGTGTAAGCAAGGATCAACTTGCGTACCATTAAAACATGGATACTCTTGTGACTGTCCACCGGGTAAAACTGGCGATTTTTGTGAAATATGTAAGTTTTCGAACAATTATGATTCACTAAAAAAATCTTCAATCAGTAATTTCAAATATAACGTGAATGATAATAATATTGTAGCCGAAGAGATTTCAGATGTTAAATTAAAGGGTGTTAGATCCTTCATTATGCTATCGGCGAATGGGCTTTATCAACAACAATCATGCATCGATTTAGAAGTTCGACCTCTTGACTCTAAAGGTTTACTCTTATACTCTGGCAAAGGTGATAGAAGCGGATTTTGGTCACTTTCAATTCAAGGCGGCATTCTAGAACTGAGAGTTTCTCCGGGTACTTAATTTTTTTTAAGTTGAATATAAGTTTATATAATTTTGTAATTGCAAAGCTAAAAAATTTAATAGGGCTTAAAAAAATAAAATCTAATTTAAGTAATTAATAAAGTTTTCAAAATTTTTGTAGGAAAACATAGAAGACGAGGAGACATTTTGGTTATCAAAAGTAGAAGATTTTTAACTGTTGGACGTTGGCACAGAATTCGAGCAGGTAGATACGGACGAAGATTATTTTTATGGGTGGAAGGCACAGTGAACACTGGGGTTCTACTTCCTGGTGAAAATTTACCTCCGAGTGGTACATTCATTTATATAGGTGAATAAATAATATTTACCTACATAGATCAAAGAATAATGTTTCTCAATAACTTTATGAATTCATATCATTATTGTTAATCGAAACTTAATTTATAGGAGGAGTTCCTGACATGTCAATGTTACCCTATGGAGTGATGGCTGGAAATGTAATAAGTTTTCGTGGTTGTGTAAGAAAATTTGCTAGTCAATGGAAAATGATACCATTAAACAAGACAAATATTTTAGATGGTAGAAATATAGAGGATTGTGATGGAACCGTATGTGGAGGTGATGTTTGCAATCATGGTGGAACATGTTTCATTGATTCCAATAATAAACCTATTTGCTCCTGCATACAGGTAATGAATATCCTGAAAAATTAAAATACGAGCTAAGAAAGAAAAAATTAAAAATTGAAATAATAATAACAGTTACGATTCTTCATTGGATTGAGAACTTGCTTTTATTTTGATCTGATATAGAGCTTTTTTCTGCATATGACGGGAAAATATATCTTAACCCTTTTAATATTACAACAGTCAATTTCCAACATAAGTAGACAGTCAGGACACCATTTTGAGAGCCCTCATTTTATATTAATGGAAGATCTCATGTAATAAATAATTTTATTGATTTTTTGATGCATTTTTCACAAATATATTTATTGTACTTTTAAATTTTTTAGGCTTAAATTTTTTTAGGTTTTTGGTATTATTTTTAAAAGGCTTTATTTGCAGGTTTTTCTTTTTCCACTTATTCTTTTACAGAATTTTGAGCACGTTAAATGATTTTTAGATTTCGTTTTTCAGCACGTTCTTTGCATAAACCGAGCATAAAATTTCCTTTTTCATTTATAAGTGTCAAATCGAGAATATTATAAAATATATTCATTGATTATTTTCTTGTCCAATTATCAAAAATCCTTTAACTATTTGATTTAATATATCAACACGGTATTTTATTTTATTATAATACATATCATTTTTTCTTCTTTAGAAATATTTATAGACTGGTGCATGATGTTGATGAATTAACGTTTTGATTCCTTTTTTCACATAACGAGTTATTTCTTGTATTGGATTTAAAAAATATATATTCGAGGCACAATTAGTCATTACAACTGTACAAAACCAAATTTATCGGTTGTTAAATCTTCTCATTTACTTACTCTCAAACCGAAGAAATTTCATAATTTCACAGAACCTTTTTTCTGGACATATTCTTTCTATCTGGCCGCCTAATACTGGAAGTTTTAATTAAGCTCGTAATATATGCCATATGTATATATATTGTAATAAAAAAAATTACCACAGTTAATGAATTTATCGCAGTGTACATGAAGATCTTGTTCGAAGATCTTCATAAAAATTATTTTTTTCCAGGCCAAGCAAATAAATTTATCGCCTCCATTCTTTTTTTACTTTACTAATGTACTAATCAAAAACCTACAAGTTAATTAGGACAAATTAATTCTTTTCAAGACTATGAGCTTCCAAAATATCAGCATGCCAGCCTATTTCAAGATAGAAACTTGTGAGGAAGGTTCTTCCATTTTCTTTTCTTACTTTGGAGATTATAGCACTATAATTTTCCGGATTTCAAACTTTTATTGGATTTTTTTACATTCAAGTCTCAATTATTCCAAGAATATTCGTAAAATCTTTTTCAAATAATCTTATATTATTAAATTAATAGAAAAAAAGTGAAATACTGTCAAATTTTCCATTATGCAAAACATTGGACTGAGGGAGAAAAACGAGACTAAAAAAAAGGGAGAAACAGCAATGCAATAGATAAAACTTGATAATGACTTTGATAAGAAAAGATACAGTACAAAGTAAAATTATATATATACATATAAAATATCAAAATATAATCCAGAAAAAAAAGTTTATAAAATCACGAATTACAAAGCTGATCTTACTTTCCCAAAAATTTTTTGTATTAATAACACATTCAATAATCAAAAATAATAATTTTTGCAATAAATAAAACAACGTGAGAAGTATAAATACTATTTATTTTTTATCCAAGCGCTCAATTTTAGCTACATTACTCTGATAACCCCATTTCTTAGAAAGATTCTCAAATATTTTTAAGTACCTAATATTCACTATAACTTATAAGAAACTAAATTTATTATATTTGACTTATACATATTGATATGTATAAATTAGTAGAAAATTAACAGCATTTATGAACGAAACTGTCAAGGTGACGGCTGAGAAATCAAAGAAGAAATACTTTATATTACTATGTAGTGTAAACTCCAATAAATTTATTTTAAGCGCTTAATTCTTTTTATTTTGTACTCTAAATAGCAATATACAGGGGAAAAATGTGAAATTCAAATTTCTTGCAAAGAAACAAATTGTCAAAATGGTGGAAGATGTATTCAGGAAAAGGATTTTATACCAAAATGTTATTGCCCTATTGGCTGGGGCGGACCGCACTGCGAATCAGGTAAATCTACATCAAAAATAAATAAGAAAAGCTAAAATTATTAATACATAGAAAACTTTTTTTTATGCAGCTCTATCTGGAGGACCACCTCGTTTCGGAGGAAACAGCTACATTTTAATAGACAGATCTAATATAGGTACGAAAAGGAGAGAGATTATCACAAAATATGAAGTAGATTTCATTAATATCAATTTCACCACGGCCGCTTTTAATGGAATGCTCTTATGGAGTTCAAGAGAAAACCAATCTGAATTTTTTGGAATTGGAGTAGAAGATTCAAAACTGAAAATAATTTGGGCATGGGAAAATCAGAATAAAACAACTATCGTTTTTTCTAAAGATGGAGTAGCAGATGGTTCATGGCATGATATAGCTTTAAGTTTTGATTTATCCAATACAACAATTTGGATGGATCATCGTATAATATATAATTTAGATGGTAATTACCCCAATCGATCTCTTACAACTGATGGATTGTTTTTTTTGGGAGGGTTTCCAGAAGACCAATCTGTTTACGATGTAACAGGAGGTCACTTTTCATCGGGTTTTATTGGTTGCATTAAAAAAATAGGTTGGAGCTTAGACACAATTATTGTGAATTTTTCAGATTTTGAAGGCGAAAATATAGGGACTTGCGATCAGTTAGAACCATATCTCTCATAAAATTAATTTCAAATTTCTTAGGTTATTTTCATTAAAAGATAAAGAAAAATATTGTTTTTAACTGTAGAAAATCAAAGAATTTTAGTAATTTTAAAATATGAAAAAGTTCGTTTGAATACAAATTATTATTTCTTACTTATTCATAATGCAGCTTTTTTAAAGACTGATTTTTTGCATTTAATTCAAGTCTTACAAATAAATATTCAACAAATTCCAGATATTTATAGAATCTTTTTCTATAAATTTTATTAGAAATTTTTCTAGTTATGGTTTTCTGAATACCTATATAATAATCATATTAACTGAGCGCACCGCTAAATTAAACAAAATTTTGTTATACCATTATCAAATTAATTTCATTTTATTTAAAAAAGTAAATTCTCAAATTTATGTTGTGTTGGAAACCAAAAGTGCTTTACCTAATTTATTAGATTTAACTTCAAATCCATTTTTTAGATCTCCAAAAATACTTCAGTTTAGTTTGCATCAATTTACGAGAAAAATTTAGAATATCCAACATTGTGATAGTTTGTGATAAAAAACGCACAGAGGTATTTAGCTTTATTTTGTTTAGAAATAAAAATTTTTCCCTTTTTGTTTTAACTTACTGAGTTTTAATTTTATTAAATTTTTTATGTATTGTATTTTAATTAATTATTTTATTTATATAATTTTGTTATTAATGTATATATCATGTCTGATGTATCATTAATGCTTGTTTGGTAAGCTATTGTTTTATTATTAAAAAATATTAAAACTTACCGGAAAAGTAGAAAAGAGAAATAGGAAATGACGTGTTCTAGTTTTTCATGTTAAAGTTCAAAAAGACTCAATTGTCCCCAAGAAGATCCTATATGGAACTTTACAGGTGTGGACACTTTTAGAGTCACAGCATTTTCCATTGCATCTTTTAAAATGACAGCTAAAGCTTCGATAAAATTATGCTGAACTTCAAATAAAAGTTCATCATGCAAATGAAGAAGTAAGTTTGCGATGAGATTTTTCTGAAAAAAATATTGCCTTTTTTCAATATTGCATTTTTATTTATATTTTTCTTGAACAAAAAAGGAAACATTTTTCATTAAATTAAAGTCAATTTTTTAAAAAAGTTATTTGGGTGAAATAAAAAATTCTTTCTTTGATAATTTTGCTTTAAATATAGTGGAATATTAATAGTAGATAAAACATTTTTTAAAATATTGTACTCAAAATAGGAAATAGAAGAGATAAATATAAATTTCTTACTTCATTCATATCCTTAATTTTTTTTCTAATTTTCACCATGGCTATTTTAATGAGATCAGCAGCAGATCCTTGTATTGTGGAATTGACAGCTTGCCTTTCAGCTTCATTTCTTATAACCGGATTAGGATCATTAATATAAGAAAGATAACGTCTACGACCAAATAAACTTGCAACAAAGCCTTTCTTTTTGCAATTGTTTATAGTATCTTCTATAAATCTGCTGACTCCTAATACCAAATATGAAAAAAAGAACAAATAATAATAAGCACAAAAATCTTAAATATTAAAAAATATTAACGAAAAAGAATATTTTAATATTGAAAAAAAATTTTTAATCTTCAACACGGCAAATATTTTTTAAAATTTCTGATTAAGATCAAAATTACTACTCTATATTTTAAATTAAAATTAGCAGAAAACCAGATATAATTTATAGAAAAATTGTCAATTGTGCCCTTATTAGCTATAAAAATTAATAATATTGATATCCGTATTACGTCTTTTATTATTTAATATTAATTTACATTCATATCAAATAATTTGCTGATATACATATATTGTACACTTAAATTCAAAATTTAATGAGTTTTAAAATCAGTAAAAAAGACAGTAATTTTGAATTAATAGGCTTTATATAAAGTACTATTTAACAATGACTCTTTAAATAAAATTTCATTATTTTCAAATTAAAGAAGTCGCATTCATGAATAGCAGTTAGGTGAAAATTATAAAGAAAAATTTTAAAAATAAAATTCTGTTGAGAATGATTAGAAACTTTTACTATCAATAATATCAAAAAATCTAATTTAAACGAATTCTTATTTTTAACAAATTTGAATTTGTAAAAATAGTAACATTTTTTTTACCTTTGTATTTATTCCTGAAATCTTCTATCAAAGCCAAAGCTATTGATTCCTCCACCCGTAACTGATTAGATAAAGCGCGGGGAGCGATTCCATAAATTATTCCGTAACAAGTTTGTTTAGCTTTTTGACGTAATTCATCATTAACCTAACAATGAATTCCTAGTACAAGCCAAATATAAAAAAATCATGAAATAATATTTAAATTATGAATGTTAAAACTTACATTACATTTAGGAATGCCGTAAATTTGTGAAGCAATTTCGGCAAAAATGTCCTGTGAATTATTGATGCTCTTAATCAAATTCTCATCTCCGGATAAATGGGCCAATAATCTTAATTCAATTTGACAGTAATCAACAGATAACAATGTATATCCTTTAGAAGGGACAAATATTTCGCGCACACTTATAGTAAAAACATCATCAGCAAAATTTAGTTCGAAATTTTTAGGCATATTCTGTAAATTAGGCTCATGCATAGCTATCCTCCCTGTTAGGGTATACATTTGGGAATTAGAAAAAAGACGTGAAATATCGGGTTGTAATTGAAGAAGAGGTGCCAGCACCTGAAATCATATTTAAAATTTCTTTATTTTTTTTGAAAATTATTAATTTCTTTTATTATATTTAAATAATATCACCTTTGTTAATATAGATTGAATTTTTCGCCATTGTAAAATAATTTCTGGTAATGGATGATTTGACTCAGCTGATAATTCTTGTAATGCTTTTTTATTTGTGCTGAGACGCTTTCCTCGTTTCGTCACTAAACCATCATTTCCACCTAATTTGAGATCCTTATATAATACCTATATACAGTGAGCAAAAGTAAATTAATAAATTTATCAGTATTAATTATTTAAAAAATTAAAGGTAATATTTTATACATTTTTCAGATACATATTTTTTAGTTACATATTTTACATGCAAACCCTATATACTATATGGAAAATTTTAAACAAAATCAAAAAATTTTAATTTATTGAAAAAATGGAGTGATCGAATTTAAGTGCAAAAGAGAGTGAAATAATTTGTGATTTTATTTCTTTTTCAAGAAAATCACAAGTATAAAAATTAATTAATTATAGGCACGGGGTCTGAATTATAAATTTTAAAATTGTTGAAGAACTTAATGTTGGTTTCATTAAAGTACCTTACTGACAGCGAGAGGAGATGCAAGAGAAAATTTATACTGAGCCACTGAGTAAGCTTTTTCACAAAGATTTGATTCAACTAAATCAAGTTTCTTTTTAACTTCAAGTAATTTGTCTCGATCAAACTGGAAACCTGTGATTTCCATTTCTGCAATGCAAAGGATCAAAGGCATTTCCACGTCTTCAAATAACTATAACAAAATACCACAATTATTACTTTTATTTCTTCAAATCAATTGTATTCCCGGCCACATCATTCAAAATCTACACTTAAAGCTATATTCTCACCCTAAATCAAAAAACAAAATTAAAAAACAGACATCAATCGTGTGAAATAAAAGTAAATATTGTTAGTACAACTTTTCATAAATTCGATTTACAAACTGAAATCAATTTTGGTTACTCAAACTTTACATCACAAAATAATTTTTCATTTATATTCTATGTAACTTTTCAATTAAGTACGAAAAATGGTAAATCTGATTTAAAATTTTATTCGTAAAACATCAATGTTTTTTCTTCACTGGCAAACTATTTAACTCGCTCGTTTTTATTATTATTTAAAATAATGATTTTATAAAAGAAAATTCAATTTTAAATTCAAAATTGCTACCTGAAATAACGATTTTCCTTTCAGTAACTTTAGTTGCCTTTCAATTACATGGAACGATAAAAAGGCTTCTATACATGCTCTCGTTTTTGCTGAAACTGAACTTTTAGCATTTGTACCTGGCCCTGAATATCCAGAAAGTGATCCAAGTTGAGAGGTTAATTTTGCGGCTTCAGGTATATAATCAATAATTATCGATGAAAAGCTTTTTTCTTTCCAATTTTTTGACAAAAGCCAAAATGCAGTTTTTGGATCCTATTAAATTTAAATGGAGAATATTATTCTTCCATGAGTGTTATTTTACTTTATATAAATGTTATTAAGAGAAAGTCCAATAGTAGACAAGTAGAGAACATTCGACGTAAAATTTGTTTATTTTCGTTTTAAATTTTAATTTAAGAATTATTTTGAAAATTAATTTTAGAAAAAAATCCATAGTTATTTTTTTAGTAGGCAATGTACGGTTTTCTGTATTTGTGAAATAAAAATCAAACGAATCATTTTCAAAACCTAAACGAAATCATTTTTTTTTGGTAGGTTGTTTCATTAAATTAGTTTATCTGCTTTATAAAATAAATTGAATTATAAACCTAAAGAATCTGCTAAAATGATTACCTGATACGATCCTTCAAGTAATACCGAAGTAAATTGATAAAGTAATTTTATTTGTTCCTTCGTATCAAATAATCTAATCAGTTTCTGTTTTAGCAATGATTTTTTTAAATTGTCCATAATTTCTGCAGTTTTATTATCTGCAAGTTTAAAATCATTTTGGTTTATGAAATGCTTAATATTTGAATGACAAAAATATTTATTTAAAATGTAAAAAAAATATCTATAAAGATTTACAATAAAATTTTTCAGTAATGATGTAAATAATTTATAAAAACATTTTACTTAAATATTATGTGAAAATTAAGAAAAAAACAATCATTAAAAAAATATGAGAAGATTTGTTTTAGGGAATTTAGGTAAATCCATTTTTTAAGAATTTATTTTTTCCACAAAGCAACTTCGCAAAGAAAACTTACTTCCTCCGTTAAAAGAAATGTAAAAGACAATATTTGCTTTAAAATAGATTGCAACTCCTTCAAGAACCATATCATTATATTGGCACGTCAACAATGTTTCCTTAGGTTTTTCTAACTTTTTCATAATTTTTGAACCAATACTATTTTTCCTTTCTCGAATTATTTTCTGACATCCCAAGGCGAATCCTACAATTTTTTTTTGTTTGAGTTCTTCCCAAAAAGACTAGAAAATTTTAAAAGCCAATTTTACAGTTAAATGCTACTATTATGAAAGCAGATCATATCCACTTAGAAATTTATTTTTTATTACAGACGATTTTTATGAAAAATCTTATTACAGAATCTCGTAACTTATCTATTTAATTTATATATTTAATAACAGCCAAAAAACTTTTCTTTCTAACATTCAGAAAATGGAAATAATCGAAAAAATAAATTTTTATAACTTTTTATGTATTAAACTAACTTCATTACCTTGGAGATTTCATCATCTTTATCAATTTCAATGATGTTAATCTTATCCCAATTTGTTTTTACTGAACACGCAAGATTTTTGGGAGCATTTTTTAATAAGTTCATTTTTTTAATAATGTTTTGACTCTTTTTACATTCAATATTCGAATTCATTACTTTGTTCCTATCTTCATCAACAATGATTTCTTTATTTACTGATCTTTTGTCTGGAAACAAAATTTCATTGCAAGTTTAATTTTATATTATAATGAAGGTATTGTAAATTATTTTTTTCTAACAATATTTAAGATAAATTTTTACTATTTCTTCAAAAAACTTAATTTTACGCAAAGTAAGCACCTTAATATTTAATTTTTAAAATATACTAAAAATTAATACAAGATAATCATTACTGAAATAATTTTTATGGATATGAAATAAATTTAAGAACAGATGTAAAATTCGAAATTGGAACGATTTTTTAAGCTTAGTAAAAATATTTTAAACGACAGAAATATATTGGATTTGTTAAATAAAATGTATACCAAATACCTGAACTATTTTTGCTCCGCAATAATTTCTTTTTTCGATTTGCAAATGATTTGTCACTAATATTGCTTTTATTAGTCGATGTGCATGCCTTATTAAATTTTGGAGTTGGCATTATTTCATCATCGCTTTCTCCTACATGTGGGATCTCAATAGAGGCATCAACAATATTTTGCTCTAATTCATTTCCAATAATCTCAACTTTAGCTTTTTTAATTAAATGTTTGTCTTCGACCCATGAATCGTCTGAACCAATAATGAAATCAGGCGAATTATTTATACACGATTTTCGCTTTAGTGTTTGACTCTGATTTATAACTGGTGAATTTTCATTTCGTTTTACATCCAAAGGACTTGAAGCAAAAATTGGAAAATTATTAAAATCTGTTGAAGTAGTTCGATTCAAAGATTCTTCACATGACGAATTTTTTTTATGCACTGGAGATCGCTCTTTTCTAGTATGGTTTAATTTAGGAGGAGAAAAATCGGAAACAAACCCTAAATCATCTGAATTGAAAGAAGTGCTTTGCTTCAAGTTACACTTATTTTTTTCATTCGAATCGATATCATCTGCGTCTAAAACTTTCTGTAATTGAGTATCAAAAGTTAAACTTTGACTAAACAAGTCAACATTAACATTAACTTGTTTGCTCATTTTAATATTATCTACATGAATATCATCTTTGATATTCACTTTACCAACTATTTCTTTTTCTTGTACTTCAAACATATCTCCGCTTGTATTGCCATCTAATAAAATTTCATTTACTACAGGATTTTCACAAGTAACTTGAACAGAATATTCACTACAGTTCGAACCACTATCTGATTCATCCACTTTGTCAATAGTATTGTAAATTTTGCTACATCCATTCACATTTTTATTATTTTTTAATAAATTGTCAAAATTGAATGAAGTAACAAAAGAATCTTTTTTCTCTGAAATTCCAATGTATTCTGCAGTTGACATCGTACAATAATCTAAATTTTGATAAATTTTACCATCCATAAAATTATCATTACTCTTAAAGATTTCATTAAATGATGAGTTTGGATCTGAAGCTTTTATAAAATTTTCAGCAGGTGACATTAGTAAATATGCCGATTTTGATTTTTCACTGGATAATCCTGTATTACCAGTAGCTTCTTTATTGTTTAAAGAAGTTGTTTGATTATATTCCAAATTTTTAGAATCACTAATAGATGATTTATAACTTTGATCTTGAAAATCATGAATCAAATAATTATTTTTTAATATAATCTTCCTGGTTTCTGAGATATTAGAACTAGAAACTAATTCTTTGTGATTAGTATTTGTAACATTAGAGCTTAATTTTTTCCCTTGATTTTCTAAATCATGGAATAAATTTACAGATTTAAAAATGTTATTTTTTAATTCATTGCCATCATTTTTTTGTATTACACTATTATTTTCTTTGTTTGACAGATTTAAAAATCCAGATTCATTAAGACAGTTACCCCATTTGGCACCTTCTACTCCAAGTTCCAATTCAAGAGCATTTCTAGCACCTTCAATTAAAAGTTCAGCTGCCTGTCTTACAGATAAATCAGCTTTCCCCGTAATCCAAATTGTATTGAGTTTATTTCTTTCATTTCGCTCGAACGATGTTTCTCCGGCAATTTCCTTTTTACTTTGAAAAGGAATCACTGAGTATAATACATTCTCCAAGTCAGAGGGATTAGCATTGGCTAAGCCTACCATATTTGTATAACCAGCATTATATAAAGCACGAGCTCGAATTACATTCAATAACGGTAATCTCATTAATTCACAAAGATCTCGCTGAACTCCAAATTGAAGCCTTTCTTGGAACTGAGAAAATATTAATTCTATACTACCCCATCCTAGGCGTCTGGTAAACTCTGTTACCATTCCTAAAAGTTAAATTTTATTAATTTGTTAATACAACGATAAGATTTTTTTCAATCAATCATTTATGATAACTAATGAAAACGTCTAAATTTTAGTTATTCAATTTCAAAGTTCTTGAAATTTTAAAATGTAAGATCAGATATCTTGGTAATATATTATTGTTTTAATTAAATATTTATTTATTTAAAGCAGAATATGATATATAAGAAAATTTAATTTAAATTTATGATTTAATAGAAACTGAATGTAACTTTGATGTCAGTGATTATGGAATCAAATCAAATTTTATCTGTAATTTAAAAATGGAGAAAAATAGTACCTGCATAAGTTGCAGCTGACTGCTGAAGTGATTGTAATGTACCTTTATTGCACTGATATTTTTCAGCTACCTCAGTTAAAGGTATTTCATTAACGAGGTCTTGTAAAGCTAAAGCAGTATAAAAGCGTCGATGAATTGACAACTTAATTCGATTTTCTACAGCATTGGGATTAAGAGTGCCTTTTACAATACGTATTAAAAAAGGTTCCTCTATACCAACCAATTCTCCGACTCTCTTCATATTTTCAGGTAAATTCTCTAATATATTTAAAGCATGTAACCAATCTAGTTTGGTCCATTGCTCAGATACGCTATATGGAGTCACCTATTGAAATAATACAAAAAATGACAAATATTAAATACAATGTTATAAACGTAATCAATGAATGTTTTTAAAATTTATAAAATTAAATTACCGTCAGGCTGTAATAGTGCATGATAATGCATTTCTATATCAACTTAAAATTTAGTTTATTAGCAGAAAACCGGAGAATAGTCAGAAGTAAACGATAATTTCAATACAGATTTAAGATGTAAAGAAAATTATTGAAAACTACTGTCCAAACAATGAGAATAAGATAATTAATTAAAATAAAACACAATGACGTTTTTGATTAATATAGAAATATTTCTAAAATTTTTTTTGCTCGAAATATGATGATTAACTAAAATCGGAAAAGATTTTAGAGTAATTCAATACCTGATAAATAATATGAAGGTCAGTATCTAAAACAAAACAACGTCTTGCTCGTTGCAGTTCTCGAAATAAGGACAATCCCTCATCCGGTGGCATCGAAGATGCAAGGCAAGCCTGACCTAAAGGCGTAGCTACATAAACATTTCCATTCTCTTGCAGTCTAATAAATTCATTTTCTTCCAAAAATCGAATGCAGGAATGAATTGGATTCTAGAAAACAATTCCTTAAATTAACAAAAAAATAATTACCTTACATTTTAATGCAAATAAATTTAAATTTTATTTTGATATTTACTTCAAGATTATGCCTTGAGCTTGATGCCAGAAAAGTACAGTTGGAATACTGCTGAACTTCCTGTGGAGTGGAAGCAATGCCACTAGCAATTATTTCAAGCAAAGCCCTTTTTAAGCTTGATGATAAAGGTCCACGGCCAAGACAGCTTTCTATTGGTTTCAAATTAGATACTATCAAGTGCTGACCTATCATTTTTTCACTTGGTTTGCAAATTAAAATGCTTTCGCCTTCGCTATCAACTCCCATTCTTCCTGCTCTTCCTAAAAAATTACAAAAATAGATTTTAATCAATATTTCGTACCTTTTAACTTGATAATAGCTGAGAACATAAAAAATAATTCATGATATAGTTAAAAGTTTGATACCTATCATTTGGCGATAAGTTAAATTATCTATTACAGACCCAAAAACCATTGGTGAACGAATAATAACTCTCCTAGCAGGTAAGTTTACCCCTGACGACAAAGTAGACGTAGCACATAAAACTCTAAGAGAGCCATTCCTAAATGACCCTTCAATAATATCTCTTTCTTCAAGAGTCAAGCCTGCATGATGAAATGCTATTCCATAAGCAACTGTTTTTTGTAAATCAACATCCAAACCAACAGGAGTCATTTTCAAATGTTCAATCACTTGATTAATTTTTTCTAAATTTAACTGATTTCTAAGAACCCATCCTGGTGTATTTTTAATATATGCTGTTTTACTATAAACTAGTCTTTTAAAAAATAAAGCTATTTCATCAGCTAGATTTTCACACCAAGTTTTTGAAGGACAAAATATTAAAACTGAATGACCATTTGTAATGGTCTCCAGACATAATTGACCAATTTGTTCTGACCCATCTGATATTTCAGATTGAATTGGCTTTATTTGCCTGATTATATTCAACTTTTTATCATAAATTAAATCACCACATTTAAGTGTTTCAAACAAAGGAATTGGCCGATAATTTGAAAAATATAAATCAGCATTTAGCCAATCAGCAAGAACCTTTAAATTTGGAAGTGTTGCTGACATTCCCACTATCTGAAATTATTAACAATTATCAGTAATTTTATCAGTAATTATCAGTAAGCAATCATTATTACTTGCAGTTGTTAAATAATAATAAATAAATATAAAATTTTAAAATTTAAATTTCAAAATTTATAATTTATATCTAGAAAAAAATTCATACCTGTATATTGATTTGTAATTTGGAAGACATGTATTTTAATTTAGCTAATAACAATTCCAATAAATACCCTCTATATGGATCACCTAATAAATGTAGTTCATCAACAACAACAAGGCCTAAGCTATTCAAATTCTTTTCTTCTAGCAATCTATTGATAATTGAATTGGCTTTTTCAATAGTACATACAGCCATATGAATTTGCTTAAATCCTGCTGATGGAGAGTGACCTCCCATGAATCCCTCCACTTTGATTCCATTTAATGAAAACATACTCTGGAAGATATCAATATAATTATTGTGATTGTTTAATTTCATAGTGAGCATTAATAAAAAAAATTTCAAAAACATGATCAAATAAAAAATTAAGAATTTTCTTAGGAAAGAAATGGAAAATCCATTTAATATTTAAAAAAGTAGTTACAAATTGAAATTTATGGATATCAGGCAAGAAAATATAAATATAAAATGAAAAAATTAGATTGATATTATTTATGAAAAGCACATATTGTTGTCTTGGTATGCAAAATATTTATGTGGAGACGTTTCAATTTAATGACTAACCTGAAAGTAAAACATTTTTTCTCTAGCTACTGACACAAATGGCAATATTAATAATACTTTTCTCTGACGTTCAAAAATGGTCTGTGATATTAAAATTTCAGCAACAAGAGTTTTACCAGCTGATGTTGGAGCTGAATAAATTAAATTACCGCCTTCAAGTACTTTTCCAGTCATTAAACATTCTAACTAAAAAAAAAACGACTATTATAGAATTTTATGTAATTACAGTACTTAGATAAAAAAAATATTGATGTTATTTTATGTAGACCTAAAAATATTATTTAATCTTTAATAAATTTTAAAATCAGTTACGTGAGTACTTTCGAGCAGTTTAGGATATCTGTCTCAGTAAAACTTACTTGCCAGTGAAACATATGAGTTATCCCTTTTCTTCTATAATGCTGCAAAATTTTCTCAGGTAAACCCCAGGAGGAAAGTGCCAGCTTTTCCTGGGTGCATAAGATACTCGGGTTTTGAGATTCTTCAGTTTCATACAGATCTCTTTCTTTCCCTCCATTATCCACGTTGAAATGCATTGATATACTTAATAAATATTGTTTGTTTTTAAATACATAAATTGATTATTATCGTAAGTTTTAAACATTTAAAAGATGATGTTGATTCATTAAATAAATATGATTTTGTAATAAAATTTGAAATATAAATAAAAGAAAAAAAATCCGTTATTAAATTACTAAAAACTTCCGTTAAATGGCCAAATTTATTTAGGGCCCCAATCAATTGTTTTCTGCTATGATTATGTGCGATCATGTTTTATAATTCTTTCTGAGTACATTAAATAATTAAATTCAGTATTAATGTTTCTTATAAAAAGTAAAAACTATTTTAAATTAATTCATTGGTCTAATCGAAAGGTCAATCATGGCATTGTATGTTTCATGTATGTTTCAATTATAAAATAATAAATAGTAAATTTTTCATACTAAAATGTTTATCTTTCAATTTTTGCAGCGATTTCCGGCAATTGCCTTTTACAGTTCGAAATTGGTTAAACACAGAGATTTAGACCACATTCGGAATATTGGAATATCTGCCCATATAGATTCTGGTAAAACTACTCTTACCGAAAGAATATTATACTACACGGGTCGTATATCAGAAATGCACGAGGTTTGTATTATTAAAATTGTAATGTAACGGGGAAAAGAATAATTAGAGTAATCTGATATAAATAATTAACAGATTTTTTTAAACAATTAATAACGTACTGAAGGTTAAAGGGAAAGATAATGTCGGCGCTACAATGGATTCCATGGAACTTGAAAGACAACGAGGAATTACAATCCAGTCTGCTGCAACCTACACTATATGGAAAGATTATAACATTAATATAATTGATACACCAGGTAATCTTGAATGATATGTTCTTTTCATAAATATTTTTGATTTAATTTTTTTACTTTTTATAAATGATTAAGTATTTGAAATATAAATATCTTTAAAAATGACAGTAAATTAAATAATTTGGCTTTTGTTCATATAAAGTGAAATGAATTCCTTGTTTTTCTATTTCTTATTATTTTACAATAATTACAATTATATCTCAGTAGCATAAAAGCTTTCTAAAAACTTAATCTAAACTGTCAACCACTAAAATCTAATAAATTCATAGGTTTTTAATTTTTATTTCATATGACATTCCAGTTTTTTTTTGATCACTTAATCAAATTTAGCAAATAATTAATTTTAATTATTGAGATAAAATTTAATTTATTTTATTTAACAAATAAATTTATGCAATTTTTATCAATTAAATCATATAGTATTAAAATATTAAAATAAATTTTTATTTTACTTAAAGAAAAATATTTCAAAAACTTTTCAGGTCATGTTGATTTTACTGTTGAGGTTGAGCGAGCTCTTAGGGTCTTAGATGGTGCTATTCTTGTTTTATGTGCTGTTGGTGGAGTTCAAAGTCAGACACTTACAGTCAATCGCCAAATGATGAGATATAATGTTCCATGTATTGCATTTATTAATAAATTAGATAGAATAGGTGCAAATCCTGAACGAGTTTTAAATCAAATAAGGCAAAAGCTTAAGCACAATGCAGCCTTAGTGCAATTACCAATTGGTAAAGAAGGAAACATAAAAGGAATAATTGATATTTTAGAAAAAAAAGCACTCTACTTTTCTGGAAACTGTGGGTGAGTAGTAATTTATATGCAGAGAATTGAATTGCAAATCATTTTAAATGATATTTTTTGACATATATATTGTGGTTTTTAACTAGCAAATAATATACTCATAAAGCTTAACATCAAATTGTGTTAAAATTTTAATTTTAAAGTTTTATATTTAAACTTCAATTAAGTATCAATTATAAATGCAGCTTTATTAATTTACTTTTATTTTTTGGAAAAATTTAGAGAGAAAGTTATTGAAGAAGAAATACCTAAAGAAATGAAGGAAGAAGCATCATGTAAAAGAGCTGAATTAATTGAACATGTTTCAAATGTTGATGAATTGTTAGGTGATATGTTTCTGCAGGACAAAGAAATGTCAGTTTTAGATATTAAGAAAGCAATAAGAAGATCATGTATTAAAAGAATCTTCACTCCTGTCTTTGTGGGTACAGCATTAAAAAATAAGGGTGTGCAGCCTCTACTTGATGGAGTCCTAGACTACTTACCATGTCCTAGTGAAGTTGAAAATTATGCATTTGAAAAACAATCAGAAGCGTTAGTTATTTAGTTTTTATTTTCAATAAAAATTTTAAATAAAATGCTTTTATAGGATTTTTTGGAGTAGGATGAATCAAAATTTTACTTTTTTATATTCTTAAGAAACATTAAATTTTTTTACAGACCTAATTTTTCATATATAATCTTATTTATTAATTTTTAGGGAAGAGCGAAAAAAAATACTTTTAAATCCAGAGAGAAGTGAAACAAATCCATTTATATCATTGGTATTTAAAATAGAATTAGGGAAATTTGGACAATTGACATATATGAGATGTTATCAAGGTTCACTCAAAAGAGGTGATACAATTAGAAACGTCAGGACTAATAAAAAAGTAAATCCATTTTAAAGGAATTATATAATTATTTTTTCAATTTATGTTAATATTTTTACTTAACATGAACTTGAGTCACAGTAAATATATTTTTGCAAAAGCCTTAATTAGACTCGTTGACTTGTATAAATATAATGTCAAAATTGAAGAAAAAAACCAAAAATTCACAATAAATATAAAATTCTTAATCTTATATAATGTTTATTACAATTATTTAATTATTCAAGATATCACAACGATAATTAAAATCAAAAGAAGCTAATGAACAAAACATTTATAACTTTAAAAAAGTTATATTCTCAATTGTTTACCGTTGATTAACTTTTGGTTTTTCAGATTTTTCTCAATGCTAAAATGATGAAATTTTTAATACTTTTTTCTTTATTAACATGTTTAAAATATGGAATTTCATTTGAAATATATTTATGTAATTGTATTATGTATAACGAATTTTATATTATGATATATGTTTATGTATTATATAAATTATATATTTCATATAAATATTGAAAATTGGAGCTAATTTCCCTTAATAAAAATGCGGGTCCGTTATATGAATCATAGTAACTTTGATTCGTTTTGCAGGTTAGAGTATCAAAATTAGTTCGAATGCATTCCAATCAAATGGAAGACGTTGATAAGATTTATTCAGGTGATATTTTCGCCCTGTTTGGAGTTGACTGTGCAAGTGGTGATTCATTTGTTGTGGATCCAAAGTCTAATATCACGATGGAATCAATTCATGTTCCGGACCCTGTGATATCCATGTCAATAAAACCTGCTAATACCAAAGATAATGAAATATTTGGCAAAGCTATGAGCAGATTTACTAAAGAAGATCCTACTTTTAAATTAATTTATGATGTAGAAAATAAGGAATCTCTTGTCCTTGGAATGGGAGAATTACATTTGGAAATTTATGCACAGGTAAATTTTACAGAATTTAAATATGATACTTTTTACATTATTTATTTATATTATCCATTATTTTATTGCATATTGTAATTATTATAATGTTTTTAGTAATATTACTTTTCTAAAAGATATATATATGTTATGTTTTTATTGATACAAATATTAACTAGAACAACAAACAAATCTGAAGGATATTTGATTACATATGAATTTAATTTTTGTCTATAGACCAATATTTTAAGACAGAACTCATTTATTCCTTATATAATTCTTTGAAGGTCCAAATATTCTAATTTTTCTTTTTAGCGGTTATTACGAGAGTATAATTGCCCTGTAATATTAGGTCAACCAAAAGTATCATTTAGAGAGACACTTAATGCACCTTATGAGTTTGATTATCTTCATAAAAAGCAAAGCGGAGGGCAGGGTCAATATGGTAGAGTTATTGGAATACTTGAACCTTTACCCCCTCACGAGAATATTAAATTAGAATTTTCAGATGAAACAATTGGAACAAATATTCCAAAGCAGTATATGATTGGGATTAAAAAAGGATTTCTTAATATGTGTGAAAAGGGTAAGAATAAACAGAATAATTTTATTATGATTATCAAAAGATTTTGAATCGATAAATTTTTCTTTTTTAACTAATATTACATTCATATTTTATAAGCAATAAAAAAATTTACCTAAACTGTGGTCCATAAAATGATACCAAATGAAAAACAGGTACCACAAAGAGTATAAAAAAATGAATTCTTTGTCACTCAAATTGAAATTTTTTAATCATATTACATTGTTTCAGGATGGTTAACTGGGCACAAAGTTTCCGGTATCAGGTTTAGGGTTCAAGACGGGGCCTCTCATATGGTAGACTCTTCTGAATACTCGTTTACCCTGGCAGCAGAAGGTGCCATGAAAGATGGTAATTTAATTTAAAAAAATTCAAATTTCATTCAAAAATGCATTTTAATTTTCTAATTGTATATATATATATATATTCAGATCACTCTCGTATAAGATTTAAAATTCAATTTAATTTTTTTTATCATATTGCAGCTTTTCAGGAAGCTAGTTGGAAATTATTAGAGCCAATAATGAACGTAGAAGTTACAGCTCCAGTCGAATTTCAAGAAATTGTTATGTTACAAATAATAAAAAAGAATGGAATTATAAAAGGAACGCAAGTCATGGAAGAATGGTTCATAACAGAGGCAGAAGTAAATATAAAAAAATGTTTATTCAAATGTTTAAAATGTAACACTTCAGATTAAAAACATTTTCTTAAATCGAATACGAATATTTCTAAATTAATTTTTATGTATTTTGTTATTTATAATTAATTTTAATAAATTTTAATAAATAATAAAAGAAAATATAACAATTTTCAAATTATTTTCATGATATATTTTTACACTTTACGGTTTAAAATTACTAACAAATTTTAACTTATAACAAATTTAATTTCATTTTTTTAAGATTTTTTATTGACGTCTTTTCATTCATTCACTGATTAATTTTTCTTACAGATACCTTTAATCGAAATGTTTGGATATTCTAGTTTATTACGATCTCTGACGCAAGGAAAAGGAGAATTCAGTATGGAATATTGCAGATATACTCCATGCTCTTTAGATTTACAGCAAAAAATGATTGATGCTTGGCAAGCTAGTCAAGGTATACAAACAGAAAAAAAGAAGACAAAAAATTAGATTTGATTTAGATAGGAAACGGAAAACTAATTAAAAAACATTTTTACGTTCTTGCCTTCAGAACATCAAAGTGAACGTTTTTTACAAAAGTATCGAATATAATATTCAAATTTTACAAAATTTTTTTCTAAACTCCAGCCATTCTTATTTCTTATTTAAAAGATGAATATTACATTTGGTCTCGGATTTCGTGATAAATGTTGCAAAACACTAAAATATAGATGTAAATATTGTTTGAACTGATTATTCCAAATTTTAAAAAAATTGAAATTTGAATTAATTATTTATAAATGTGAATGTAATATCAAATAATCATATTTAGTTCATGTTTATGAGATTTTCAATAAAAAAAGGGTCGTGTTTTTTTAGCATTAGGGCTTTAAATGAAGCTTTTTGTTTCAATTAGAGCTACATAAATTGTGTCATTAATTTTATTTTCAACATTAAATTGTTTCAAACAATTGCGATGTATTATCAACACTCATATGACGAATAATTAAAACACTATATAAGATATGTATTGAAGCTATCACGGAAACAGGCACAAATTTAAAATAACAGATTTTAAAAATGGATGTTTTACTCTGTTTTTTCCTTTAAATCAATTATTGCTTATTCGTCTTTAAATTCTTTTTCCTTGATGCTTGTTTTACTGCAAATCTTCTCATGTTAACTGAAAAAATCATATAATTAAAAAACATACTCTAATCACTAGGTTATGAAACGAATTATACGAATTTATGTACCTAACATAAAACTTCTGGTCCAAAAATCGGAAAATATGATTTTATATTAATTTACTGCAGGCGGTGAAAATGACTTTTAAATTATTAAGCTTAACAATATCCTTCATCACTTTATTAAAACTTCTTATTTTAAAAATAAAAAGTTTTTGTTTAAAAATTCTTTTATTGTTGTGATATTTTTCATCACATTTCAATTATAAGTCCATATTTTAAAGATGATTAGGCCTTTCATTAATACTAGTTGAATAAGTAATCGTGTTTGTGTTTAATTATATGGTATTAAAATTTATTTCCGAATTTGTTTGATTATGTTATCCTTTAAATTCCAAGATCTTAAGAAAAGTAATCGAGCATCAGATCAATAATTAAACTGAAAAATTATTTTTTTGAATATATATGTAAAAGTAAATCTACATAGCGTAAATTTTTAATTTCAAGATAATTTCAGTATATCTCATGATAAAGGCACGGTTTAATACAATTAAGTCACAAAAATTATCTTGCAATTATAGGACTCGAGGTAGAGATCGTCACACTATTGGGCCACAGATAATGATTTACCTAATAAAGGTGCGTTATTTGAACGAATGCAATTAGCTAAAACATGCCTTATCAAAAATTAAAAACTTATCAAATAAGTGCAATATTGGTAAAAGATTTGGAGCTTTTTAATTATTTATTATCATATTCAAATTTATTATAATTCTTTTTTTCTTCTAAGTTCAACTGATAGTTTTGAAAAGTTCTTCATTCTGTAAAGTAAAAAAAATGCAAAGCAATAGATCGCAATATCACTGGTCTTCAAAAAATATACAAAATATTTGAAATTGGTGGCTTGCAAAATCAATTCCACAATTTTGTAACTGCAGCATAAGTAGTGTAGACTTGATTTCAACAATTCTATTTCGTTTCCACAACTTTTATTCGATTTCAGCCCAAGAAACTTGTTTTTTTTCCTCAAATCCAACTTTTTAAGTTTTTCTTGGAGAGAGAAATAAATGAAGAAATAGGCAACAGTATTATTAATCGTTAATTATATTAACATTAAACCAAGCATGCAGCTTTAGTTCCTTATTTTCTTAAATTCACATACAAAGGCTAACCTTTAAAAAAAAGTTCGTTTAAAATCTATTACTTCAAAATAAATTTAGCACCAAAGTATTACATAGGACATTAAAAAAAATTTTTTCATTTCAAATAAGATAATTTCTCTGAGATAACCGAAATATGAAAAACTAAAGACAGCTGCAATCTGCGCCATTCAAAATTTGGCAGGAGACAATTTAATAAACCATTTTAACAATCATTAAATTTTAAAAAGATTATGAGGGCAATTTACTTCTTCTAAATACTGAATCTTGTGAATCGTTTACCAGTCGTCGGCTATGTATATATCTCTGATTTGTTTTCAGTAATGAAAAAAAGCCGAAAGATTTTATTCTTTAATATTTTCTTATATTCTTCATCAGAAGTCAAAGTAAATGCATTTATTTTAAACTTTCCCCAATAAAATGGGTAAAATTTATTACCTGGATTCTAATCGGAATACCAAAACCTGTTTAATTCAGTCACAAATTTTACAGTTTTTAAATATATATATATCCCTTCTGAAAGAAAACTCAAAAATGAAATTATTTTATTGGAAAATATGAACATCAAATTTTCTCAATTTTCTTTTGATATATTGATGCGAAACATGTAAAAACAGTAAAATAATTGTAGATATTAAACAAAAATTACAAAATATAGTTAAATTTAAAAAAAATTTTTGTTAAAAATTATTCGCTTCTAAATTTT